>NDXB01017920.1:4560-15146 GCA_002631895.1 Agapornis roseicollis
AAAAAAAAAAAAAAAAAGGCCAATATTATTTTGATAGTTCCATAAACATATTTTGATGGGCCCTTCTACATAGCAGTGACATCTTCTTATAACATGCAGTTTGACATGGCTACTCAGTGATGTAAAGCAAATCCCAGAGTCAAATCTGAGCTTCATGACACAGAGAAAAGGTTGCGATCCCTGGGTTTCCCACAGCACACGTCAGCTGTAGTCAGGTAGTGATGTGCAGCAAAAGGCAACCACAGCTGTGTCCCCACCAACATGTATAGGCACATGGGACTATTTGCATTACAACCGCACCTCTGACTCTGATGGTCCTGGCTAGGTGCAGTAAGCCCCGTGTCCTGTGAAATAAACCATGTGAAGATAGAGCACTGGCTGGCCTGCACATGAAGGAAGAGTGGTGTCATCAGAGCAACACACAGCTCTGAGGGCACTGCCATGTAACCTCAAACTGCAGCTGGCATCACCTGTGGAGCCATGCTAATGAGTGAGCAGTGCTCCACAAAGGAGCTACTCCAGCAACAGAAAATGAGACAAACAACAGGAACACTGTCTCTCAGAGTGCCAAGAAATGTATGTACTGCTTGCACTCCTCCTTCAGCTATTAGCTGGGTCTCTTTCATTACATTTTTAAGTGGTAATAACTTTGAATAGTTATCTTGGAATAATAAATGACCATTAAAACATGCAAGTCTAAGTGCTTCAACAAAAAGATCTCAGCCAGCCATTTATCTAAAACAATCTCTCTACATTTTAATTTTTGATAAAAGTGATAGTTTGAGAAACACTGATCCTCCAAACAAACATATATTTAGAGTTGGAAAAAACTCCTTTATTCTGCAGTAATGCAATTTATATGAGCAGACATATGCACATGTGTGCTGGTTTTGGCTGGGATCATTTTCTTCACAGTAGCTGGTATGAGGCTATGGTTTGGATCTATGCTGAAAACAGCGTTGATAACTCAGGGATGTTTTAGATATTGCTGAGCAGTGCACAGAGTCAAGGCCTTTTCTACTTCTCATGCACCTCACCAGCTAGCAGGCTGGGGGTTGACAAGAGGCTGGGAGGGGACACAGCCAGAACAGCTGACCCCAAGTGCCCAATGGATATCCTATACCATATGACTTCATACTCAGCATATAAAGCTGGGGGAAGAAGAAGGAAGAGAGGGGATATTCAGAGTTATGATATTTGTCTTCCCAAGTCACCATTACCTGTGATGAAGTCCTGCACTCCTAGGGGATGGCTGAACACCTGCCTGACAATGGGAAGTGGTAAATGAATTCCCTGATTTGCTTTGTTTGTGTTAGTGGCTTTTGTTTTACCTATGAAACCAATCCATTAATTTTACTTATTCCCCCCCCAATTCTCTCTCCCATCCCATGGGGCATGGGGAGCAAGCATCTACATGGTGCTTAGTTACCGTCTGGAGTTAAACCACAGCAATGTGCTGAAGTGTTTATGGCACTGAGGACTAAATGTGTTTAAAAAAAAAAAACACGAAATGATGGCACACGTGCACCAGAAGATTTAAAATGTATTCATCCTGTGGAATAAACATCCCTGTGTGGAGCAGCATTGCAGAAAGCTGTGCTTGGCAGATGGCAAGTAGACTGGAACATAATTCCCCCTGCCCCCAACCACATGCACTGCCTGGTAAAACAACAGTGCCAGTGTCCTGCCTCCTTCCACTTCAGATGAATGCAATCACCCAGTAGAAATGTCAGCATCTTTCCCACCCAAAATATCTAGCTGCAGATCAGATGTTTTGACAGGAAGTCAGAATAGATTAAGTTAACAGTCAGAAAGTAAAACACTAGGAAACAAAATCCCTTCTTCCTTTTGTTGCATCTTTGCCTAGTCTGTTTCTCCCCAGTTCTCAGTCCTGTTTGCTTTGCCTTGGTCTGTCTCCTCCTTTCTGCTCTGGTCTGTCCAGAGCAGATAGAGTTCAGGAAGTTTTCTCCTCTGGAGCAAGTGTGATTGCTCTGATGTGTGTCCTTCACATCCCCACGATGTCAGTCACATATGCATGTATGTCACTAAAGATGTACAGAAGATCAAACTGATTTGCTGCTTATAACTGTAAAAGTATTACCTGTTCAAGACAGGTCATCTAACAAATGAATGAGCCAGAGCAACACTTTGTAATATCAATATAGATCACATGGCAGGAAAAAAAAATGCATAGGAAAATACAGAATTCCTCAAATCTGTATCTCGATGTAGATAAACAGAATAATCTCACAGACTCAGCAGTCAGAAAAGACATAATCAAGGGAAATTATTTTCCTTGTGGATTGTCACACATTTTTCTGACCTGTCAAATATCCAATACCTGCTGTTTTCTGATAAGTAGTGAGCACACATCCTGATAAGGAACGATGTTAAAACCTCTATTACTTTACAATGATCTGTGTATAATATGACTTTGCCTCCCAGACCAGGAGATTTGCTTCCATGAGGAAATGGAAACATGGCAACTCACAGCTACCCAGCCAGATTTTGACATGGGTATGGGTAGCTCGCTATTTTTGTAGTTCTCAGGCCAGACTTCATCCAAGCTAGTAAAACACAAAGTTTCTTCAACTTCCACTACCAATAACGAGGTTCTGAGTGCAAATAAACATCAATATAAATAAATTAATACTGCTAAATAACCTGACAGCTTTCAGGTTGGGCAGGTACCAGTGTGCCCTCCTAGCTTCTGCTTTCATGGAGTTAGTACTATGTACTATACATAAAAAGCTTCCCATGTCCCTCTGAGCATTCAGTAGCCAATTAAATTTTCAATTGCAAGTTAAATAATGGCTTAAGATGTTGAAGCTAATCCAAGTCACACTACCTGAGGACTGTGCTCACTAACTGCCTGGAAAAATGGGGGAAAAATAAAATAACAGGAAACCAGGTCACAGACCATGAGTGTGAGCGTGGGCAAAAGGAGCAACACAGTGTCTGCAGCCACACAGAGATCTGGATGTCTTTAGTCGCCTCTTTATCTGAGAGGTCAAGATTAAGAGAACTGTATTTCAGTGTTTATATGAAAGGTGCTACAGGCATGCTATGGGCTCGACTGAGTTAATCAAAGATAGGTACTTGGTGCCTGGCAGTATGAGGGCTCCAGCTGGGAGTCTGGAAAGGCAGAGATCTCCTGTAGGTGATGTGGTAGCTGGTACTTTACCACCCCCACACAACCTATGAGATTGGGAACTAGAGGTTAAATTCTGGTTGTACTGATTTCGGTAGCCACACTCACTGTCTCCTGGTCAGAATTTCACCAAAAGAGCTTTAAATAAACACAAATGGCATAGTTGAGGAGTTCCCTCATTTAGTTGAATAGTAGTAATTTCTGACATCCTTTTTCCCTTTAAGAGTAAACTCAAAGTTCTTTTTCATAATTTTTCCTGAGTCCTTCAGCAAGGATGCCACCAACTTATTTACAGACAGAAATCACAGCCAAAGGATCAAATGTTCCCACCACTACCCACCAGTTCCCTGGAAACTCTGCAGTGGGGTTTAGGTTACATGAGACCAAGGGTCTCAGGTGTCCAGCAGCTCCCAGGAACTGCGCAAATACTCTGTGTATGTGTGTGAGTATATATATACAAATGTATAGTCACATACTGTTTTAAATACCCAGTCTAGCAAGTCTTTTGACCAGAATGTTCTGTTAAGCACTGTTTCCAGCATCTGACTGCAGTCCAGCATGCACCTAGGTCTGCAGCATAAGAAAGAATGGACAATCAGTAACAAAAACTTTCCATCAAAGACTTTTCTGTATCTAAGAACCCTGTGGTTAAAAAAAAGTCCATCTCTAGTATGGAAGTGTGAGGGAAACTATCTGTTAGAAGCAGATACTGCATGGAGGCCCTCATCAGTTGGCAAGAACAGAGCTACTCCATAAGGCACCTGGTGGGGGCTTCTGTTTGTTTTTCATTAAGAAGATTTCCAAGGAGTTCATTCAAAGGGAAAAATGGGGAGCAATGATGCTTAAAATTGAGTACACATAGAACACAAATGTATACTCAAAAGCACAGATGAAGTACTGAATGCAAACAAGCAGAGGTGCTCATGCAGCTTAGGTGGCCCACAGTAACCCTGATAGAGCTCCTGGCCCAAAACTACCTCCATGAGAATTTCAGGGAGAAATTGTGCTCACAAATATATCCAAAACAATGCAATCTTCCTCATTCATCTATGCGTCTCCCTCTAATCTATTCCCTCAGTTTCCAACAAGGCTTTTTCTTCCCATTTTGTTCAACATAAAATGACCTATGCAGCCAACAATAAAATCAGATGGAGATGAAACTTATTGTTAATGATGTGGAGGCCAAATTATTATTTAACTTTTAAATATGAACAATGCTTGGCTCCAAATCTCATTTAATCTTCATGGATATCAATTATATTTTGTAATTTCTAGACCTGTGAAAATTTCATTTCTCCAAATGAGCTCAATAACTAACCCTCAGCCACTTTAAAGAAAAAAAAAACCTTCTATTCTCAGATTTTTTCAATATAGATTATGAAAACATTAGTTCAATGGGATTTATATGGCCTATTTGACATTCTTTTCTCTTTAGTTGGATTTGAAATATTATTCAAAGCTGGGGCTCTTTCCAAATGCTAAAATATTTGTTCTCTGAATAAATCACCATATGTGTGAAAAGATCAGACATGGGTACATCTTTTATATAGTGGCTGTTCGTTTACAATGCTATCAGTCTTGTGTTATATTATTACTACTTTTTGTCACAGTATGCACTTCATTGCTGTGGATGACACTGTAATGTTTCAATGCAAAGAGACCTCTAGGAAAAGAATGCAAACATTTCTAAATCTTATTCATTCACCATCAAACACTTGGGAATGGGAATAGTGGAGAATAGAAAGTAAATCTTCAGGAGCACTTCTTGGAGGAGGTACTCTACAGGAAGCTCTTTATCAGCCAGGCCCCATTTGCAAGGTGCATGGAGAACAGGCTACTTTAGGTGACCATATTCCTACTTGAAAGCTGGCACAAAGCCTTGCAATGGTGATAAACAAGAAGACCTGCAGAATAAGGATTATACTCTACCCTAATGCAGCCTATTACCTCAGCAGAAGCAGCAAAAGACCTGCAGCCCTAACAAATCCATGGAAGATCTTAATTCTGACCAGCTCAACCTGCCTTGCTCTGAGCAGTAAAACAAATAGCCATTGAACACCATGCAATAGCACCAGATTCTGTAGTCTCAGCTCTTGCTGGTTCCTGGCCCTGGGTTTGCCTCACATTTGACTGGGATTAACTTCCCAGTGCAGCTGTACAGCTGAATTCGCAGCCCCAAGTCCTGACACACACTGCCTATTTTTAAGACTTTGCAGTGGCCCCATCTGGTGCAAAGAGATGATGACTGGTTTTTTCCACCCATGGTCTGAATGAGCAGCTCTGAATGAATAGCCTGTACAGCAGCTGTGCAGCCTGGGCCATCTCACAAGATGCGTTTTAATTTCCCCAGTCCCTCTTCATTCCACCCTCTTGGGTTTTATGTGGGTGGAGTTTTATTTCAGCATAAATGTCTAAATCTGCTGCCTGAGACATAGGTGCAATCTGAGCCCCTTCCTGTCTTATGTGTTCAAATTGCTGACTGCAACCACAATAGGTTTTGTGGTGTTAAGGGCCACCTGTTGAAAGTGTTCAACCCATCTATTTGCATTCCCCACTGCCTGTTTTCCTGTCTGTGACTCAAGTGTCTCTCTCGGAGCCACTTGCCCAGTGTGTCGGGCTGCAATCATTGCAGTGCTGAACCTATTCAACATCTTGAAAAGCTAATGAACTTCATAAAAAATTCATATAGGCATGCAAATACTGTGGCCCAGATAAATAATTAACTGAACTCTTCCACACCAGCACCAGCATGCTCCAAGGCTGCCCTCTCTTGCCAGGCCTGCTCAACAATTATTCAAGACATGTATCTGATGATTCTCTTCAAGGTTTAAACCTACGCGGCAGCTTAATAAACAACATACATTGCACAGTCAACATTGATTTACACATCTTCTGAAGATATGATGCATGAAATGATCAGAAAAGTCAATAATGCAAGCAAAATGTATGGGCTTGAGATAAGTAACAGAAAACAAAATCAATGCCTTCCAGCTATTATCATCATGAAGTAGAGTTCATAATAGATAACATTAAGTTTGAACAAGTTGCATCATTCCAATACCTGCAATCAGCTGTCACTTCTGACAATAATTGCCAGAATGGTATTCATATACATATATGCTATCTCTACCTCTGGTGCTAAATGCATTTAGCTGAACAATCAAGGTAAACAATCTGACGAGCCAGATATTTTATTATTCTGACATTAAAAAAAAGGAGACTGTGAAGCCCATTAATCATGACCTGTATTGCCATTTGCATACAAATATTGCACTGAAGAAAGGCAAAAAGCTTGCTACAGACATACTAAAATAAGTATCAGAGGAAGATCTGAAGTGGTTTGATGGGATCACCCTAATTCACTAGCTCTGAGGGATCAAATTCAGCAAAAGAAGGTAGCTGACACTATCGGAGCACCTGAACAACCTGAACAACAATGACTCAGTCACACAGTGCAGGCAATGATACACCTCAGCTTTGTATCCAGAGCTTTACAGTGGACTTACTTATCATATGTCTT
The DNA here is from genome assembly GCA_002631895.1 of Agapornis roseicollis. Taxonomy (NCBI): domain Eukaryota; kingdom Metazoa; phylum Chordata; class Aves; order Psittaciformes; family Psittacidae; genus Agapornis; species Agapornis roseicollis. The sequence continues at coordinate 11,232 of NDXB01017920.1, forward strand.
TACATCAAGGATTTCTGATAGCCTCAGGATGCAATCAATAAGAAAGCAACATAAGAGAAAGCTCTGACCACTAAGGGCTTGTCAACACAGGGAAGATCTTGTGAAACACAGGAGGGTGTGAATTCAGAGTACAAAGGCTCTGGCCATTTTGGAAGATGATTGTCCAGCACAGAGTGAAGTAAACTCACACAAGACAGTCTGAGGGCGGAAGACATGTCCATATGGAGAGCTGGAGTTTAACATATCTATTACAATAGCCTTCAAATCTACCTTTGAAAATATTTCTCATGGTATTTCAGTAGCAGTGCATGTAACCTATGCCACTAAGTTAAACCAGGAGGAGCTGCCTTCAGTGCACAAAAGAGGCTGCCAAACACAAGCCTATCTGTAGAAGCACTCTGTTTGCTGTGCAGAGGGCTGGTAATGACAGAGACCCTTCCCTTCAGCCAGGAGGACGAATTTAGCTTCATCTAATCACAATCCAGCTTCAACCAATTGATAATTATTCAATGGCAATAAAACATACATCGTCAGTGTCAACTGACCTCCTAACAGAGCTGTAAAATGCTCACAAAAACACAAAAATGTTGTGCCTTTTTGTGAGCAGCAGAGACACAGAGAGGGAGATGTGTCCCTCCTCCTTCCTACAAGGCAGGAGCAAAGGTAGAGCCTTGCCAGGAGATGGTGGTGTGGGGAGTCTGTATCACTGCAGCAGATAATGCTATTTCTGTCTTTAGCATTAGGGAGAGGAAAGAACAATAAGGATGATGAGGTGAGGGGAGCTTTGGGGAAACTGTTGCAGTGTCCCAGCTGAATGACCATCCCAACAAATTCATTGTCTAATGGCTTTGATTTGACCCACAGACAAGAAGATGATTTCAGCTGAGTCCTGTTTTCAGGAACCCATTCATCTCCCAGAACTAAAATCCAAGCTCATAAAGCGCAAACCCACACAAGCTAAAACCAATCAGTATCTTCCTCAAATCCCTGCAAAGCCAAACCATTCAGTGCCACATAGCTCTGCCAATAATAGTAACAAGTAACACTATGTTCAGACTGTAATTTTTCATATCCAGTGTGCTGTTGTCATATGATTTACTGTACTAGCGCTGAAAGCCATTGCCCAAGCCCTGTCTCTGCACTCCTCCTGATTTACTTAAATCTTTTTACTTTTATCAGCCACAGGGAATGGGGACACTTACATGTAACAACTGACAATTTGAACAGAAAATACGGAGAAAAGCTGTGTAAAGCAAGTGGCTGAGATTATAGCTGTTGACTTCTAATATTATTTGACAGATGAGACTGCTGCAATTATCCTCTGTTCATGACTACCATTACTAGAACAAGAAGCACACAAAATAAGGGCAATTTCCCAAACAATATATAGGGCCACTTAACTTTGTCAAGAACCATTTCCGCATGTGAAGTCCTCCCTGGTTAAAGATACAAGTATAATATGCTGGCAACTTCACACAAGCATTTAGCACGTTCCACATTAACTGCCTTTTTAGTTGTTACTTTCCTGCTCTGTTTGAACCAAATAGGATATTATTTCTAAAGATATTTGTTTAAAGAGCATTGTGCTTACTGCTGCTCCCTCTCCCAGGATCTTTTTTTTTCTTAAAGAAGGCATTTCAGAAAGTTTACATATTTTTCTTTTACAAGATCATTATGGATTTTGCTGAGTCCTGTATCCCTCCCATCATCCTGTTCCTGTGCCCCATCCACCTCCCTTCATTAGAGGTGAAAGCACCAGCCCCCCACAAAGCTTCCTGCTTTCTCCTTCTTCCTCGCTCTTTCTTCCAGTGCTCTGCTGCAGAAAGTTGCCCCGAGTCCCCCACTCTATATCCTGCAGCCCCCATTGTTCCCCCTGCCCTGCCCCAGTCTGCTGGCACCCTACGCTGGGTCCCGGTCCCAGCTGGCACAACTGGTGATGGGGAATGCTGGTAGGGGGAAACCGCTAACATGGCCTTGCAGTTCCTCAGCAGAAAAAAATTGTCATTCTGGGGAGTGGGAATCTTGCATACAGGGGCCACTCTGTATGCCAAAAAGTGAGCAAATTGTATCTAACACACACTTGTCAGCGTATAAGCAGACTTCGGAAGATAGGTGCAGGTTCAAGGGTCCCTTAAAGTAATACACAGCAAAGGCAACCATCCTCTGAAGATTCCTGTGACACAGCTGGCCACTGTACCTAATCACTGGAGTGTGAAAGAAGGAACATTAATCCTGCTTTAAGTTCAAACCTCAACAAAACCTTAGCAAGAGTCACTACTAATGTCTCCATAATATATTTTTAAAGTTGCCCCATCACTTTGACTTGTGGAGCTATTTCTAGATCAAAAAGAGCTTCTTTCTCTAGGAGGGGAAAAAAAAAAATAAAAAAAAAGAAGCAGTGAATTTTCTGAAAGCAAAGGTGAAAAAAAAATGAGAATGAAATAAGAGGGAATAACCTGTGGTCTAGGCAGTAGTTATTAATTCTTCTTTCCAATGCAATCCGTGCTCAACCATGGTGGGAGCACATAATTTCCAGTAGCTTTCCCCAGCCTCTCACACACACTCCAGTATCTTCCCCTAGATGTGGCTGGGACCTGGTGCTGCAGACACAAGTGCAAGATAGCCTACAGGAGATCACTCTGCAACCACTTTCAGGCTAAACTCAAGTTCCTGACCAAGCTTGGCTGGCGCTGATCCTGTTCCTTAGAGGATGAAGGCATTCAACAATTTATATGAGATTTATCATTTTTTTTCCTGTTCAATGTAATTTTGAAAGTTCTCATCCAGGAAACAGGCCTGGCTTTTCCTGAAGTATTACTGAACTTCTGCTTTACAGTGTGGCAGTGAGTTTCATGGTTCAGGCAAGAGTGGAGTCACAGATGATGCAACACATCTCAACCACAGACAGCAGTCCACAGTTTCTCTCCATGTTCAATAGCATGATCACTCAGGGAAGAGATCTGGTGAGGGGAAAAATCCTACCACCTTCTGGGCCCATCCTGGAGAAAGGGTCAGACCCCTCTTCCCCAAAACTTATCCCTTGGCCTTCACCAAGATGCCCCACTAGAAAGCATCCTTCAGGCTATACATGTAAAATGCTCTCATCTATCTGGAAATAGGGGTACAGTAACTTCTGACACATTTCTATGAGGTGAATAAGATTTATGTCAATATTACAGAAAAGAAAATGAATCCCAGAAGTCAATGGGAGAGAGAAGACAAGATGAGAGCATTCAAATGCCAAACTCAGAGACCTCAATACAATCCGGCTTATACCATTTTTTTTAAAGTAACAACTCATGGCATCCAGAATGTAAAGAACAAAATATGTGATACTTATGAGAGTTTTGCCTTTTCCTTTCCTCCCTTCACCACACCACTACATTTTTCCAAGGGGCGAGTTGGCTCTTTCCTGGAAAATGACCTTTGCTGGAGGGCAGGCAGATGGCAGCAACCACAGACAAGCTCAGTTCTCCTCCTTAACCATGTGTCATTCAAAGGCCTTGAAGATCACTGTGCTGGAGACTCCAGGTCTCCTTCTGAATCTGGGTCACCGGCAGCACAAAGCCCTGCTGAAGGCACCCATGTGCGATGCAGACCCACCATGGACCTCATCCCAGGGACACATCAAGAGCCAAGTCTGCACTGCATAATTACAACAGTTTGGGGCTTCAGGGAATTTTTATTTTCATTTCTCGTTCAGCCCCTGCAGTCCTCAGCCTCTTCAGCAAGGGTGTCCTCACAAAGGCAATCCCTGTACCAGAAAGCCTCAGATTTGCCCTCAGCTCTTCCATAGGCATTGATTAGGTGTCTTTTTTCTTTTCCCCTTTCAGGAAAGGGGAAAAAAAAAAAAAAAAAAAAAAAAAAAAAAAAATAAAAAAAAAAAAAAAAAAAAAAAAAAATTAAAAAAAAAAA
>NDXB01017920.1:15217-44267 GCA_002631895.1 Agapornis roseicollis
AAGAAAAAGGAAAAAAAAAAAAAAAAAAAAAAAAAGGGACATGATTCAAAACTAAAATAGAACGAAACACATTCTACAAAGGATTATTTCAAGTAATTCTCCTTGAAACTGTAACAAAGGAATGTTTCCTGGGGATTAAATGGACTGTCAGGTAATCAGAAAAGTTGTTTTAGGTTTTCCTCAAGAAGAAAAGAAGCATTTTGGATGGATTTTGTTTCTGGTGCTTTGTGACACTTAACAGCTTATTCCCTCATGTCACACCAGTTTATTTCATTATTCATAAACACGCTGAATGCCAAAATGATCTCAGAAGCTATGGAGTTCTTACACGCTCAACCATTAAGCCCTTTTCTCCCTGTCCCATTGCAAATGCAAGAACTCAGCCCTCCTGCTACCCTTCCATGGGGATTTTTATTTTAACCACTGCTCATGCTACTACTTCACTTTTTAGGGGGGTGGGAGTCCTGGTAATTTGCACACTGTGCAGAACTCTGAGATGGCCTTGACAGAGAAATCACATTCAAGGGAGAATGAATTTGTCCCTGGAGTTGAAATGCACAGCACCCAAGGAATATTGCATACATGCTGGGTGCAGTCCTCATTCCTCTGCAAGGTCACTGGGGTGCTAACACCAAAGCCTACTCCCACCATCAGTCCCAGAACACCCTCCTAGACCAGGTCTGAGCCATCTCACCTCACTCCTAGCTCACTTGCTGCTGCAGGGGACAGTGTGTCCTTTCTCAGGGTCAAAGCACAAGCTCCTATTTCCAGCATAGGGGTCTCCCACCAAACAGCCACACGCTCCTGCCAGACCTACTACCTAATTCTTAGAAATGCCCTAAGATGGCCCAAGTCTTTCCTCCAGGCCCAGCACCAAAAGTTACTATAAGTAAATCCTCTTCAGCTGTTCCAGCCCACATCCACACCTGCACACCTCATCCCTCTCCTCTCACCCTTCCCAAAGCCTTCAAGGGAACAGGTGAGACAACCTGGGGCACAGACATCCCTCACATCCACCACCCCACATCCAGCTCCACACCTATTTTATGCCAGGTGGAAAGAGTCCCCCTCCCTCTGCTTGGCTAGGAGCATCCAGCAGCAAAGGTGAGCTCAAGTGTCTGCAGCAAAGTGAGGCAGCCTGGACCAAAGACCAAAGGGAGAAGGAGTCAGAGATGCTCGCCACCTCTGCAGGAGGGATCCCCACCGGCCAGGACATCTGACATCAGTTTCTATGTTGGCCCAGAGCACTGATAGCCTTTTGGACTACTCAGTGCTACTGGGCAGCAAAAGACACCCACATCCATCTGTGCTTAAGCAGCCAGTTTCTGCTGTAGCAGTCAATCTTGCTTTCAAAAAGGACATGGGAAATGGGAGTTTAAAAAACACTATGACCGTGCCTGGAATGGGGACAGGCATGGCCATCAGGCCACACTGGCTTCCCACATGGCAGGTGTGACAAATCACAGCCTCGTTTTTGTGTTGCCAGCCATAAACAGCCTCCACTTTCTATAGGCTCAAAGGACATGGCTCTCCACATCATGCATTATGCTGAGCCCATTCAATCTGAAACTGTTGCACCTCAGTTTATCTGAAGTAAAAGAGAGGTGAAGATTTGATGATGCTAATGGTCCTGGAAATTGATTTTTGTTGTTATTGTTATTAGTACTTTTTTAATATAAGAACAGAGTTTTCTTTTCCATGAACTGTTTCTTTCTAAAAGAATTGCGATTCGAATTATTCAGACACCTGCTGGTGTCCCAACAGCCCCCCTGGCAGCAGGGAACCCTCTCAGGCTGCGCAGATGAAGGAAACAAAGCCCAGAACAATGTTGTACAGGAGAAACAGCACACACACCAGAAAGACAGAGAGCACAGCAGCAAATGTGTTATTAGACTAATATCACAAGGGTGTGCTTGCTTGTTTGCTTTCTGCTTTTATACCCCAACGCTCTCTCTAGCCATGCCACATGTTGAATTTTTCTTGATTAAGTTGAGACTTTTATTATGCAGTGCCCCAGAAGAATTACAGAGGGGAAGGAGAAAACCCAACTGCATATGGCAAAGGCAGTGAGACAGATACTGGAGTCTTCCAGTTTGAAATGACAGACAGTACAAATAAAGCTCTTTTGTACTTGCTTTAAGACGTAGCATGTACCAGCCCCTCTCAGCAAACATACCTCAGGAAAAGCCAAAAGTAGGATCAGAGATGCACAGCAAGAGAAATTTTAAAACTGGTAGTGCAAGTATGTTCAGACACAATATGTCTGCACACTACTGAGCACCATGAGATGTCAATTCTGACTGTGTAGTAATAATAATTTCTTTATTTTCAATTATTGTTGTTGTCATTTTTATTATATAATAACAACATCTCATAGGCCTGTCCAAGTCTGTAACTTTAAAAACAATAGTGGCTACTTAAAACATCCAAGCTTCCCTCAGATTGGTGCACAATGAATGGGATTGACCTTTCTAGCCAGATTATTTGGGACACATCTTTCAGCCTCATTTTAATCCTTCCCATGATAGCTGGGTTGTGTAAGAGATAGACCATCCTCAAGACAGCATCGAAGTCACTATAGCAGGATTTCCTCACCTGGAAATAGGCTTTGAGCAGACCTGTAAACCCTGTTGAAGTTTACTTTATGGTGCCAGAGCAGCACAAAACAGCTCTAGCATCTGGCCTCAGGGGCTCAATCAGTTCTGTATGAATACTCATATGATGCAGTTATCATCAGCAAAGCTCATAGCTAAGCGCCTTGCTACCAAGTCTCATGGCTTTGATTTAAGGAGCTCCCAGTAATCTGGGACACTACAATTAACATATTTAATAGAGCGACTAATGGGAAAGAAAGAGGGGGAAAACCTGCATACCACAGTTTATGCTGATGCTAGGGTAGGAAAGGAACAAAATCCACAAGTTTTGTAGTTTTTCAGACCACAGAGAGGGCATATGGAAACTGGTCAGTTTTTCCCTTTTATTCTGCACAATGTAAGTGAAAGAAGAAAAATCACAGAAATTAATTAATACTCAATAATCTCAAACAGTTTAATTTATCATTTCAAAGGTAACATATGAAATTTAAAACTCACCTCAGGATGTTACAGCAGCCCTCCAGTACCTAAACGGGTGCTACAAGAAATATGGAAAAGGATTTTTACAAGGGCATGTAGTGACAAGACAAGGGGTATTGCTTTAAACCAAAAGACAGTAGATTTACATTAGATATAAGAAGGAAGTTCTTCACTATGAGGGTGGTGAGGCACTGGCACAGGCTGCCCAGAGAAGCTGTGGATGCCCCATTCCTGGAAGCGTTCAAGGTCAGGTTGGACTGGGCTTTGAGCAACCTGATTTAGTGGAAGGTGTCCCTGCTGGAGGAGAAACCAGATGATCTTAAAGGTACCTTCCAATCTGAACCGTGAAATGAGTCCATGATTTTGACAAGCTTGCTCATCAAAAGGCAGGCGATCTGCACTTTCTGGACACCAAATCCTTCGAGAGGGTCTCACACAGGGGCACACAAATTATACAGATTTATTTTATATCCATACCTCTGTTCTGCAGCTGTAGGAGATGGCAAATTCTGCATCTGGGTTATTAAAAGAGGCAACAGCTAAGGGTTCAATAAGGACATCTACAGTTGTTCAGGTAAGAAAATGGTAATGAAATAAATCTATTTTATAAACAGGATATAAAGAAAAGTAGAAGCAATCCCCTTCTGAACAGACAACCTTATTGTAATCATGATAAATCAAACACAGCTGTTCTGGTCAGTTGGGGGCTTACTGCATTGATTTTGCTTGGAAACCAAGACCAGCATCAGCTGGCTTCGATAAGCAGCCAGCAGTTCATCTGATCAATGGCCGATAATATATTACATACCATAATGCTGAGTTACAGTATTACAGTGCTGTAACAGTTGCCAGACAAAAACTGTAGCGAGATAGCTGCATGCCTAAATACATATTTATCTTTTATAGTGTCTTTTACATGGTTGTTTAATTATCTACAAACCAAGTCTTCTAAACCCAAGAAATAGTTTCAAATTATATGCAAATGGGCACCTAAATAACTTTAATTCTGCCTTATTTTTACTGTATACATTATACCATATAGCACAGTCATTGCATATGGTTATTATATCCACTAAACATAAAATTATGACAAAGTCACTGTAGCAATTATGGTGCCAGATTAGATAAATTACTCTTTGGGCAAAGCCTTCCAGCTTTCCAGTATCACGTCTTCAGTTTATCCCCCACTGGAGAGTGAAGACAAGCTGTCCTTAGAGAAGAGGTTAAGCCACGTTCAAATGACAAAGAGAAGCAGTGGTCGGTTTTGCTTAAAGCACTCTGGAGTTCTATTACTTCTAGAAACAATAGAGGAGGGAGGAGATGTTGAGAGATGGCAAGTCTTTAAGGAATTTCCTCTAGCAGAACATGATTTTTCAGTGTTGGCAAGAAACTATTTGCCAAATAATGACTCAAAATGGAAGATGATCATATTTCTTTAAGAATGTAACCTACAGACAAGAGGGTTTTTTGGTCATTAAAACAGGTCCAACATTGGGTGCTTACAGACTATGTTTATAATGAAGCTCATTAATGGATTTACTTGTAAACTTGGACAATACATTACCTAATTAAAGGGTAAGGGTAGCATTCATCTGAGCTCACTTTCACCATGTGAGATTAAGGCACTTGGGTCAGCTGGGCCTCTGGACTCCCTCATGGAGAACAGAAACTGCAGCTCAGCAGTAGGAAGCTGATTTACTGAACAGGATAGGGCTCTTCCTCTCCAGGCACGACCAGTGTCCATATGCACACCTGTTTTTCAGAAACTCCCATTGAATCCCACTCCCATTATACAGATTATGATGTTCCAAATCCTTTGGCAGCAGAATTGGTTAAGAAACTTCCACCTCTGACCCCACCACTCCTGTTCATCCTTGCCACCACCCATCCCCAGGAAGTGTTGCACCAGCTTAGCTAACAGACATATAAAATGATCTGATTCTAAAGAAGCACTTTTTTTCCAGTTATCCACCTGTTTTTCTATGGACTTCTTGCTATAATTTATTTTTTATTTGACCACCTCATTTTCACCACTCCTGGACACACCAGCAGTGGAACAGGCATAGCAGCAGAGGCAGTAACCCTTTGTGTGGGGGCAGAGCGGGCTGAGAGAGGGTATTTTTGACCCACTGATGAAGGACCCATAACATGGAGCTACTCCCCAATTCTCAAGAGCATGCCACATTATTGTGTTCATTTACACAACAAAAAGGCTACCTGCAATACTCAACACTGCCTAGATTACAGAGCCACAGCATTGTCTTCACAGTGAGAGAAGTTTGATCAGCTTCCTTCTTCAGTGTCCCCTTAGCCCTCATCTTCAAGTACAAAAATGCCTGAGAGTCCACCCACAAATATTCCTTGTCCAATCAATCAGCCATCAACGCAATGACCTGCCACAGTACTATGACCTGACTTGCACCATCCCTGTCTTCTCACTGCTCTTCATCACTTCTACAAGGCATACCATCCCTGGGCATCTCCAACCATTATCCATCAGAAGTCCCTAAAAGCCAGGGCATGCACATTCTTTTAGAATATCTGCATTGCTGTCTTGCTCTATTGAACACTACCCAATTTGGATTTGTGTTGACTGCAAGCCAGAGGAGAAGATCTTCTTGCACTCCCCCTTCAGTCCCCTGCTTGGGTCAGATGGCTCTCCTATCAGCTGTGTGTGGTCTTGTCCCACAAAGTTTTATTCTAAAATTAAGTAGAAGAGCAAAATACCTCTTTGATACCTCAATGTTAACCTCAATAGAGCGACTCCAGGGATCAGCTGAGTAGACTGAGAGAGGAAACCCTTAAAGTAGAAAATAAGTAAATAATCTCTCAACAGATATTTAGACACATACATACACATACAGTGAGATTTTACAACTTAATTTGCTTGTGAATGGCACTGAACTGATTCACTGTGGTTGCTACAGTACAAGTGTCCCCTAAACAGTAACTCAGTGTACAGAGAATTATGTTCATTCATGCATCAACATTTTTGAGTTAAGATACTTCTTTATTCCAAAGATTGTTGATTAGCCCCCTTTCAAACTCAGTATCCGCTGTCTGTGCCTTACATGAATCATGTTCCACACAGGACATTGCTGACACTCTGTCACAAACAACCTAGGAATAAAAGATCATCATTTCAGTTTATTTTTTCCTGCATCTTGTTAAAAAACAGAATTTTTAAGAAATCTAATGCATAAATACATATTTTGTCTGATTCAATAACATATACAATTCAAATGACAGTGCATTAGAAAACCAAGGGGCTGCTGTTATTCACAAACACTTTAAATATGAGGAATTTATTTCTTTACCTCGACACTACTCAGAGGGCCAAATCAGAAAATGATGTAACATCCTTTAACTGCCTGCCTGACCTTCCTCTAACAAGCAACCAGAAAGCTACTGACCGCTCTAACACAGAATGCTATTTCTTTAATCTTATCACTCATCACCTCTTCTGAGCAGTGAGGACAATAACAGTTTGGTATTAGTAATCTCAGCCTTTCTCAGACAGTTGGAGGCTTGAATATCTTAACTGATGTGCCTAATTAGATAACAGCAGTGATTCAGGCTTCAGCTGCAGTTCTGTGGTTTTGCTTCCAGTGTGCATCAGTGTGCTTCACATCACCCTGTGACTGAGGTGTTTACTCTTCATCACAATCACTGTTTTCTGTTAGAGGTGATAACACTGGTTTCTAAAGAATACCACTCCTTCACTTACTTATTTGGAAGTACTTTCACTGGAAGGCATAAACTGTCTTTGATTGAATGCTATTCTTGTGAAAGATAATAGCTTGGAAATCTCTGTTTCTTCCAGCAGTGGACAGAAAAGTCTGCTGAGCTTTCCAGAGGCGTCATGGAGGATCACTCTGGCACACTATTCAGCCTCCATGCCCACTCACTCCTCTTAGTCCTAGGGAATGCTCCATCCCATTGCCTGTAAGCTTGTGAGTTCTTACTTGCCATGAACTGGATGAGATTTTTTTTATTAGGTGATATACCTCTCAGTAGCTAGCAGCATGAACTAGAAATGAGCTGCTGCTTTGGAGAGGAAAAGGTCTGTATGTCATTAACTTTGTCACCCTCTGTTGACATAACAGAATGTAAGCAAAGAAAACGTATCCTGAAGAATGAAAAAACTCAATGCTAAGTGTTTTCTCAGGCTTTATCCTTAGTAGATTAGAACAGCAAGAATATTCTCTGCCAAGCTTCAAGTGTGAAAGCCATGGTAGATAACACATTATATTTCCAGATTTAAAATTACACTAGTCCATAGTTAGGCATACAAAACCCACGTCTTCAGCTGTAGCAAAAAACCACAGTTCTGCTGAAGTTAGATGACATCCACTTCCATCATCTTAGGATATTGCTCCTCAATATCAAAGCTTATTATCACTTTCACTTACCTGCCAACTGTTACATTTAGTGCTCTGTTTTCCATTGCAAATCTAGATCCATAAGGGAAGTTAGAAAACATAATTTTCTATTGGTGATGTTTTCAGCTCTAATAGGAGATGTACAAGGCCTTGAACTCAGCTCTTTGTGAATAAAAAGGCTTTTAATTCATCTTTAAGGAAACAATTAGAGATCATCCTGAGCATATAAACTAATCTGATTTTTCTTTTCCTCTAGCAAGGCTATTATATATCTCTTTTCTTTCTCTTCCAGGTTGGCTTCTATTTTCTCTCAGGTGCAACTGCAGTTTCCTAAGGCAATGAACTGAAAAAGAATCAGCAACATCTGGAGTTATCTGCAGTTCTGCCAAATAAAATGAACAAGTCTGAAGAGGACAGTTTCTCAGAACGAAAAGGGAAGCAGTGACTAATAAGGAAATGCAATTTACAAAAAACATCTCATTGAGCCTTTTCTTACATATATCAGCCTTGTAAGTCTCCTCAACCACCTAAAAGTGCTACTTGGATTATGCAAAACCAAGATTTTTCCAGAAAGAACAAATGCTTGGCAGTTTTGTTAGCTGTTTAGAGACAAATGCACGTTTATGGATCACTTGATAGTATCTGATAAACCACAGGCTTCCTATCTGAGTTAACTTCCCTCAACTCCTTTTTCACCAACAGAAAGAAACAGGCAAGACAGGATTCATCACACATTTAAGCAGACATCTAAATTAGCTCAGCTGAACTGCACCCTAAAAGTAGCAGTTACTCTCCCTTGACTGAAAAGGAAGCTCAGGACACCTAGTTTATCTGTAGATGTCTAATGTTAAATGAGATGAGGATCACCCCCTAAAGCTGTCTTGCAGAATCAAGAATCCTTTGCATTCCTCCTTAGCTTCTCCTTGTCACTGTAACCCCCCTGGAAAGGAGGAGACCATCATCCACAGCCAAGAGAAGCTATTGTCATCCTTTTCAAGAACTCTTCTTTAGGGTCCTTAATGAAGAGGCAATAGCAGCATAAGCATTTACCTGTTACTTGGGTGTATTCAGCTTAACATTCTTGTTCCTGCTTCTGACCCCTTACTCTTAGTCCTCTTTCCCATCTGGCTTCTTCTTGTCTCACCTTAAATCCCATTCTCTAGGAGCCACCCTTATTCAAATGCCTCCAAAAAATCATTCCTACTCACTTGGTTACACTAATCCTGAGTCAATGTACACCTTTGTTGCTGCCATGGACAGTGGGATTGAGTGCGTCCTCAGCAAGTTTGCCGATGACACCAAGCTGGGTGGTTCCATGGATACGCTGGAGGGAAGGAATGCCACCCAGAGGGACCTTGACACACTTGTGAGGTGGGCTGATGCCAACCTCATGAAGTTTAACCATGACAAGTGCAAGGTCCTACACCTGGGTCAGAGCAATCCCAGGCACAGCTACAGGTTGGGCAGAAAAGAGATTCAGAGCAGCCCTGCAGAGAAGGACTTGAGGGTGGTGGTTGATGAGAAAATGAACATGAGCTGGCTGCAGTGTGCGCTTGCAGCCCAGAAAGCCAACCATATCCTGGGCTGCATCAAAAGAAGCTTGACCAGCAGGTCAAAGGAGGTGATCCTGCCCNAAAGGAGGTGATCCTGCCGCGCGACTCTGCTCTCATGAGACCTCACCTGCAGTATTGTGTGCAGCTCTGGTGTCCTCAACATAAAAAGGACATGGAGCTGATGGAACAAGTGCAGAGGAGGGCCACGAGGATGATCAGAGGGCTGGAGCATCTCCCATACAAAGATAGGCTGGGAAAGTTGGGGCTGTTCAGCCTGGGGAAGAGAAGGCTGCATGGAGACCTCATAGCAGCCTTCCAGTATCTGAGGGGGGCCTATAGGGATGCAGGGGAGGGGCTCTTCATTAGGGACTGTAGTGATAGGACAAGGGGTAACAGGTTCAAACTTAAACAGGAGAGGTTTAGATTGGATCTAAGGAAGAAATTCTTTCCTGTTAGGGCGGAGAGATGCTGGAATGGGTTTGCCAGGGAGGTTGTGAGTGCTCCATCCCTGGGAGTGTTCAAGGCCAGGTTGAACGAAGCCTTGGGTGGCACGGTTTAGTGTGAGGTGTCCCTGCCTATGGCAGGGGGGTTGGAACTAGATGATCTTTAGGTCCTTTCCAACCCTAACTATTCTATGATTCTACTTGGTTCTGAAAGTTACCAAAACCATGCACATGTGCACCTTTTTTAAACGGCAGTTATGGTATGTTATCGCGTATAAATTGTCCTGTCACAAGTTTCACTAATCACAGTGAATATGGGCTAGATTCACCCTTCCTGACCATAAGTACTTGGATGAGACAGCTAAAGTTAGGTGTCTAGTCACTTGAGTTAATGAAGAAGCAGCCCCCTTGGGGGGGGGGAAGGGAGAGATCTTAGATATTGTGCCATTTTAATTGTCCCATAAAGACACCCATTGATTTCTCTAGTTACATAAAAGAACACTTGAGTGCCAATATTCCTTATTTTGGGTTATCTCTTAAGCACCAAAAGATAGGCAGAGTGAACCTGACCTTATATATTTTCCTCTTATAGGAATACATCTTAACATCTTTTTAATACTTGGAAATAATACAAACAACTAGAAACACAGAATTTTTAGTTGCAATATATCTTCTCTGAAGCCTATTCTCTCCTTATGTTTGGTGATCCTTCAGCTGCTATTGATGTTAACTGGAGTGCCACATCTGACAAAATCAGGCCTGTTGACTTTACTGATGAACCTCACCAATCATCAGTGGAAAGAAGGAAAAATATAACAATGGTAAGGAAAACAGAAATAAAGCCAGGCTTTATACCTTTACCAAAAGCTTCTAATATCATTCCTCTATTGCTACAAAAGCCAAGGAATGTTGCGAATCTGGATATACTCTCAGGATTGCAATTTTCTTTTCTTTGTTGCTACTGATTCTGCTTGAAAGTAACCAAACCACATCATTCTCCTCTCTTGCCCTTCAATACAAACAGGAAAGGGAGAAAGCCTGGTATGAAACCTCGAGCAGTGCTTCAAACTGCCCCTCTCCTGCTAGCTACAGAGGGATGGGTGCTAAAAACAGGAAAGGTGATCCCCAAAGGTAGAAGGAGTTCAGAGTGAGGTGGCAGGTCTTGAGGAACAAGCCAAGGTCACCCTTTTGGCAGCACCTCCTTTGCTGAACAATGCAAAGCACACGTCAGTGGCTGCCCCATCCTGAAGCAAATTGCTAGTCAGAAGGAAGACAAACCTGATAATTTTCTCCTTTGATTTTCTGTCATTTGAGAAATGCATGAGGACACCACATGATCCATTTAGCCTAACCCGCATAAACTTAGAGAAGCATGTGGCTTGAATTTATAGCCTTTTCTTATCACTAGTATTTTTCCTTCAAACCTCTCCATTTCTTTGGACCCATGGAACAACAAGGCCTGTCCTGCAGCTAATTTGAGGCCTGCTGATTCCCTGTGACTGCAAATAAAATCTGTTGCTTACTGGATAAAGTGTCTTCTTTGTGTTTCAAAAATAGCACAAATCCAATTAAAAATGTTTCTTTTCTCTCAAATATTATATTGTTTGGAGCATTTATGTGTAAGCAGGGAACCCTGGATTACATTCCTCTCCAGGGGATCCTAAATGTTTATACAAATCACAGTAGGCAGCATTACAACACTTCCAACTTTTGCCACATGCACTTTTGTCTAAATTCAAACTTGGTCAGAAATCTGTCAGACTGCAAACTGTAAAAAAGAGAAATGAAAGGAAACAGTCTTATTTTTGTTCCTTTTGAGGATGTAATTCTATTAACAGTTCTGTATGTCTTTCCCCCATCAATTTAATTACAGATTAATTAATTCTTAGCAGCTTTCTAAACCCCAGCAAAATATCATCTGACCCAAAACATTTCACAGCAAGGAAAAATGCCGACTTAGATAAAGAGAAAAACCATCCTTTGGAAAAAATGGTGTTTAGAAGAACAGGCAAGAGTAGAAAAAGATCAGTTTTCCCTTTTCATCAGTAAACACATGTCGCTGCATGTCTCACTCATTAGATTTCACTTCTTTCCATTTCTGTGCATCATGCCCCAGACTGATCTTATCTACAAACTGGTGACACTATATCCAAGGACTTGCCATTATATGCTTTTCCTTGCTTGAAGATATCAACATCAAAGTGGTTGAGATATAGCCATGGCTGTGGCTTTGCCATTAATGTCATGTCACAGACATGGACCTCTTTTCAAACAGGCACACAAAGTCTGAATGTGCTTGGAGCTGCAAAGCAAATGATTTAGCTTGTCTCTGACAATGAGGCAACTTGGTAAGAAACAGAGTAGTCTACATTAGAAACAAGCAAACCCAGGCAAAGATTACATTTGTTGTTGGCTGAGATAACTCCAGGAAGGGGCTGAGTTTGAACCCTTTTCTGTGAGTTTGTGTGTTGCTTCTACCAGGCAGGTTGGGACTGCCATCTGCTTACATTTATATTTTTATAGGGCCTTTTATCACAGGGCTCCCAGAGCACTTTACACACTTACACCTTGATTCTCCGCTGTAACAGGAGGTGAGTTTAAATTAAAATAATGTGCAGGTCATAATCTAGGAACTGGGCTTTAGAGCCTCCTTTTTCACCTCTCAAGTGAGGTTGTTACAAAGTAGGTACAAAAAGCCAGAGCCAGACATTTCAAGTCACAGTATGAAAATCAAGATATTTCTGAGAATGGAGAAAACAGAAAGACTTAGAAGAAGGAAGCCATGTTTTGTATGTACAGCTGGTAAATTCCACAATGTAAAAGAAACAGCAGCACACATGTGCCTTTGGTCATCGATGTGCAGGGGGGCAATCCTGTTTGCCATGAAATAACGGAAACACAGCTCAAACAAGAACCCATCTCCTTGCCCTTACATGCAGTTACAGGGGATGATTGCTGTGTATAACAGGGAAGCCCAAGAAAGGGGAAATCTTGAAGCAAACAGCTGTCCCATTTCAGCAAGGGGGAGCTTACACAAAAGGTCCCCATGACGGTCCAGCAAAGGCACAAGATGTGACATGTATCTTCCCATATGCACAGCAGGGCTTGTGTGACACTGCCATGCTGTCCTTCCAAGGAAGAGGGCGGAAGCCAAAGCAGTGCAAAAAGTGAAATGAGGGAAGCACAGGAGTGGAGGACAGGAGTTTGCCTTTGGAAGCGCTTCCACAGGGTCAGCAAGTTAATTAGTTACACAGCACGGGCCCAACTGCCACGCCATGAAGGTGTTTTTATTAAATCGGCTTGTTTCTAGACCCTCTGTTGCTAGTCCAGCTGCCACTTCACAGGCCAATCAGCATGGAGCTCCTCTGGACACTCACACAGCCAATGCTTGCAGCTGGGCTAGCCACCCTGGGCTCCCTTACAGCCCAGAGAATGCAAAGAAACATTTTCCTTAGGGAAGCATTTCTTCTCTTACTGGAACTGATGGAAAATAGGACAAGTGATTTGCACCCAACAACTGCCCATTTCACTCCACTGAAGTCAGAAGAAGGTACATTTCTCACTCCCTTCACGCTGCAGAAAAGGTCAGTGAATCCTCTCTAGCAGAGGAATTCCAAAAAGAATCGTTTTTTTCTAACACAGAGACTTAAAAATCAAAATTTAAAAAAAAAAACAATTATAAACCCTGTGAAAATTGGAGCTGATGACATACAATTGGGTCTTCAAGACACACACATATATACATATGCTCACCACTAGGATGCATAAGTAACCAGTTTACACACACCAACTCTATTTCCCAGATCAAAGCAACTGATCCACAGGGAAAGGCTAAGAAGCTGAAATAGGACTTGGAATAGGAGGTAAGGCATAGGGCAAAAGAACAGGAAAGGCAGGGAGAGCAGTGGAAAAATAGTACCAGAGACCGAAAGAAAAAAAGCAGAAGCTGTAACATTGGAGACCTGGTTCATTCCCAACTCCTCTTTCCACTCTTGAGTTAAATATTTTCCCCATTCTCACTGACCCTCGCTGCTGCTCTTTGTGGCTCACTTCATGTGCTCATTGCAGCTCAGCTCACTCCTTCACCTGCACAGATTCATTACCACTCACAGAAAAATCTTCCAAACACCAAGCTGGGGTGCATTTTGGAGCAAAGAGGGGCTTGAAATAGTTCCTGCTGACATTCTGCTAGTGCAGATAAATAACTCAGCACTCGCTGGAGCCATGACTGGAGTCCAAGTCCTCTGGCAGTTTTATGAAACTCTAGCTGTTCCTTGCCTCTGCTTTTCAAAAAGCGCACAGAAAGAAACAGCTCATTCCGGGGCAAATGACACAATGGTGCTAAACGGCATGATTTGTTTGTTTCATCCCAGGAGGGGGGGAGGAGGGAAGGAATGTATATGTGATCTGATCCAAACCATTTTGGTGGTGGTGTTGTTTCTGCTAAACTAAAAGTAAACAAAACAAAAAATCAATGGTTCAAACTGCCCTACAACAAAGAAGTTTGAGGGGGAGAGACGAGACCCCATATCTCTCTCCAGACTCATTGGACCCTCTGACTCCCCAGCCTGGGAGGAACTCACTTACAAAACCCAATGTTCAGAAATGAATTTAAAAAATAGCCCAGGCTGCCCTGCATGCAGAAGAAAAGCTGTTTATTGACTTTGTCTTCTCTTGCAGTGTTTGTGTCAGAGCATGCTCTGAATTGCCTACTGACCTACATTCCCCGGAATGCAAAGCTGTGCCTGCTCGCTCTGGGGCTCACCAGCACCCCTCGCCCCTGCTATGTGCTCCCTCTCCAACATTGCACCACTGTTACCAGCAACATTATGCATAAATAGATAACGTCTCAGGCCACCGAAGCGTGCTTTTGAATGGATAGCCAGCCAAGTGTATATTAATTAAACTTAAAAGTTCTATTTATTGCCAAACACAGGGGGATTATGCAGACAACAAGTGACGGAAAGTACTCCAAAATGTTCTCACCCCTTTAATTACTGTGCTATAGTTAGCCCAGTGAGCTGATGTATAATCAACAGTGCTGTACGCACTGTTTACAGCAAGCACTCAGGAGAAGCAAACTTCTTACTTCACAGCCTCTCCAAGTGGCTGCAGCATTTGGAGGTACAGAAGGCACCGAAGCATCCTTTCATTTATCTCCTCCTCGTGAGGCTGTTTGCCTCCAGCATCCCTTCATGCTCACCAATGCCAGGAGCCCTACTGCCTGCCCATATCCCCCTTAGCAGTGCTTTCAGTCCATCGCACCAAAGCTCCCATAGCACCCAACATGTAGTGAAATAAGAGAACTGCCATTGTGGAAGTTAATTACCATTGCACCACGCTTTGCTGCTGGCAGTTTTTAGAGCTGGGCACCTCAGGAGTTTGAATTTATTTTATGCTTTTGTGTTCTGTGTGCTTACAGCTCTTGCATTTCACAGGCAAGCTGAGCAGCCAAGCGAAGAAGCCAGGCAGATTTGGACCTCTCAAGAGGCTGATCCTGTTCCCCTGAGTCTGGCACTGGGTCCAAACCCTTGAATTCAGCGAGATCAGCATGAGATCTTGCAATGTGATGACACTTGCTTCCTCTTAAAGGCAGCTTGCAAGCCCTCACCAATAGTGTATATTCTTTATTAAAAAAAAAAATGAAAAAAACCAGCAAAATATGGTAAAAACTTCATAGCTCAGTTTGAAACAGCCCTACTCTTACTCACACATACAACACACAGAGTTAATAGCACTGACCTCTGTGCTCCACTGTTTCCCTATCTCCCAACAGCAGTAGCATATTGCGGTCTCCTGCTACACAACTTGGCTGCCTTCAGCACTGGAAGCTCATTTTCCCTCCCTGAATCCTCAACACCCTCCATTAATTTCTAGGTGTTTTCATTGCAATAACTTCAAGAAAGAGACACGTGTACCCACTAGCAAACCAGCAAAAAGAAAACCTTTCATCCTCTTGCATTTTCATAATTGATCACAACCCAAACAGCAACATGCATATTCCATGAGACCCTAGGCCTAGGTTTCTGGAGTCACATTCACTCCCACATATACAAATTTCCTGATCTGGACAACCAGAACAATATCAGGAACTGCAGGCAAATGAAGTTATAGTAAGCATAAGAAGCAGCTGAGTAAGTCACATTACAGCATCACTAAGTCTGCCACAACTACCACCCTTCTTACAAGCAGCCTGAGGCACCTTACTCATTTAGTACCTCCACGCTCACATATGTAGTGGCTCTTAGGGCAGCACTCATGTCTAGCCTTCACTAAACCACCCCAACCTTGTTTAATGAGGTTTTCCAGGACCTCAGAGTATCTCGCCAACAAGACCCACCAAGTCTGTCTTCCACAAGGCAGAGCCAGGTGATGATATAAATACCCCCAACATCATGGTTTTTGCTTCTTTGTAAGCTAGATAAGGCATCTCTGACTGGCTACAAACATCACATCTGCAAGCCTAGAGCTACTAGAGCACAGACTACTTTTGCCATGATCTGTCTTCAGCAAACCAACTGCCATACTCTACCTCTAAAGGCTCTGATGCTCAGACAGAGACTATGCTGTCTAAGGACTTCAGGGTAATTACAGAAAGGGGATTCAGCAGCTTTCCTATTTCACAAAAAAAAGTAACACCAAAGCCTTTGGAAACGAAGCTGGTCAGAATTTTTCTGACTGAAAAATATCAATTCATTCCTTCCCACAGAGTTGCTGCTTTCTGAGCCAACACCTCATCTGTCTGGGAACTTCACTCTTTCCTTCAGAGCTACCCTGGAGCCAGGGATCCTGGGAGCTGGCTACAGAGTCTGGTAGAGCCTGTGGAGCTGCTGGAAATTTCTTTGGCCTTTCTTTGGTTTACTTGCTTTAATACACATCACGTTTCAAAACAATGGCATTTCTTTCAAATTGAAATCCCAGTTTGTAGCTAGCTTTATGGTCAGTGTCTATATTGATAACCTCTGGGCCAAAGACAAAATTTGTAAGCTTCCAAATTATTTTGAGATATATTAAAAATGCCCAAAGATGAATAGCTGGCAGATCAGCAAACTGAACAACCCCAAATTAAACTGAAGTTAATGCGCATGCATGCATGTGCGTGTACCACCTCAGAAACTGACAACAAATGTTCCCTGTCATAGGACCAGTATTGCATAAGTGGTATTAACATGCAGAATTACTTTGTGTCTGCATCTGGCACAGCTTTTGCTGGACAGATGACTCATATTCATTCTGCTCTTAATTGCTGAGTCTTTTGAAGCAAATTCTTATGCTATTCCTTCATTCTATAACGGGTAAAAGATTAATTTCTTTGTATATGGTGACATGTTTTCACATATCCCACTACAAGGTGTTGCTGCGAGCCAGGTGGCAGTCCATCCTGCTCTGAATCTTAACTGCGTTTCACAGGTTTGCTAGGACTGTGTCATGAAGGCACTTTGAGATGCAGAAAGAATGGCAGTTTGCCTTTTCCTTAGAGACCAGCAAATACAAGTGCTGCCCAAATTGTTGCTATATATGTGAGTGGTGATGTACTAAATGTACTCACTTGTCTCAGGGTCGCCTGCAGTGAGGGTGGTGGTAATGGTGGATGTTATCAGCCCTAGGGTGTGAAGCTGCAGATAGCTCCAGAAGACCTTCTTCAGACATTCAGAAGGAGATTTCACTCCCCAGACTCTAAGCCTGGCCAATATGCCAAAGAAACCAGAAGGGCTCTTTATGCCTTATACAAATCTTCTCCCAGGCACATTCCTGGGGCCTGTAAATCCCCACAGCTGAGCCCCCTTCTGACCATCGCTGTGGAATTACTCAGGCATCTGAACATGTCCTTTAGGTCTGCAGCCCTCCTGTTCCCCCTGCAATCACTGCTCCAGCTGATGTCTGGTTCCTTCACAGCCCATTCCCTGCTATTTGTGTCATCTTACACACTGCTGTATCAACCGTGGCACAGCAGCCAGCTCCTTGTAAAGCCACCCCCTGGATGTCTGATCATGACTCTGGATGTCACTCCTCTTCCTCAGGCCATTATGGAGGTGTCACCAACTGAACACTGAGTAGGGCAATATGTGAGTCATACAGCAGCCAGCAGTGTTCCAGCAGTTCCTATGTGAGTGGTGGGCACTCTACAGTCCAAATAACATCATTGATTTGCACGTAAAATAGCAAAAGCACAACTCTGCTTGTTTTGTAAGATTGAAAGGTGGCTTGAGATATGCGTAAGTTGCTGGTTTATTTCTGGCTTCACCCCTAGGACCAATGCTCCTTGATATTGATATTTAAAGAAGCGCTTTCTTCAGCATGGCTACAATCCAGGGTGTGTGGTGGGGTTTTTTTTTCTATGCTGGATTCAAACAAGCTGTAGGTGTCTGGGTGCGTGGGTTGAGTGACATATTAGTGAGGAAACTTCCTCCCCTTTCAGAGCTACATGGAGAAGTCAGAAAGGCACCATTTGAAAAAGTGACAGGCAGATCATGTCGGACTATTGCTGATGAAAAAGGGTTCAAATCCATGAAGAATCTTGAATTTGGAACTGCACTGCTATAGAGAGTGGGGTGAAGTGAACTTCACTAACCTCTATAAATACTATCTGTCTTTTAATTTCAGATTTGCTCCTTGAAAAGCCTTTCAAAATGCACACTCCCTCCTTTCAGCTCCTGGCATCCAATCAAACTAGCTACCTAACAACAAGGAGCAGGGGAAGTCTGTCCTGAAGGAGTGAAAGATTCCCCCTTACCTCCCACCCACCCCACCCCCACCCTGGCTCTGAAGGTCTTCCAATTATCTCCTATACCTGCCACATTAAAAAGTAAAGCATATGAGTTGCTAGAGATACAGAGTCTGAGGACAAGCCACTGTGGCAAAGCCATGACATTAGAACAGATGGAAAACTTCTCAGGAACAAAATGTGCACAAAAAATGGGTTCTGGCTTTGAAGTGTATATTCACGGTGGGTGCTTTCATGTCTTTTGAAAAGCCCTAGCTCAAATCTGACCTACTTAGGCAACATTCTTATTTATGTCTCCGACTAAGGAGCTGTATATTTAGCAAATGAGAGGAAATCATCCCCCTGTCATGTTTATAGATTGGAGCAAACTTTGCTGTTTAATTCTTCAACAGATTTGTCTCCATAAAAGTGGATGTAATTTAAACACTGTTAAAAAAATCAATAAATTCCAGAAACCTAGGATAAATGCAATCATCATTTCAAATATATATAGATATTATATATGTACAGACATACATACAGAGAAAGAAAGAGAGAACATTTATTCAGTAGACTGCAGTTAAACCATATTTATTTAACTGGTTGAACAGTAATGGGTAATGCTGAGCAAAGGTGGAGAGCCCATCATGAGAGTTTGCCATTTTAATTGATGCTAAATGCTAACAATATTCCATAAGATACCAAGCAACAGACAAAATCTTAACTCTAAGTAGGCTTTTCTGGACTAAAATGAAAAGAAATTAAAATTAAATTAAAATATTCTGAAGTTCAAGAAATTGAAGGTGAAAGGCACCTCAGGAGGTCATCTAGTCTGTCTCCATCTCCCAAAAGCAAGATGAATTAGACCCATGTTATTCTGGACTGATATCTGTCTAACCTCCAAGGGTGGGCATTTGGCAAGCTTTCAAGCAGCCTATATCCTCTTCTTGAAATTATCACTAGTAGAAGGATCTGGCTGGTATCTAAACTAGTCTCTCACTGAGGTTAAAGCCCATTACCCCTTGTCCCAGTAGACAAAGAGGACAGATTATTTCTTTCTGCTTTTCAGTCACCTTTCAAGACTTACCATGTTCTATCTCTTGTAGCCCAAACAAGAACCCTCTGCTTCCCACCATCCCACTTGTTACTGAAAACACCTCATTGCACTCTGTCCCAGCACAGATCTCAAAGTGCCCCGCTCAAAATGCCCTTGCAGTTTCACAGTTAACACTGGTAACTGCTCTCTGATTACAGCTTGCCAGCCAGCTCTGCGCTGACCTAAAGCAATTGTTTCCTCTCATCCTAGTTTCTCTAGGTTGCTTATGACAATGTCATATAAAACAGTATAAAAAAACCCACTGTTTTTTTACTAACCACAGGGTCTGTTGCTTTGTCTCAGAAGGAAAAGAGATTGTTTTCAGATGATTTGCTCCTGACAAATCTGTGCTGGCTGTTCTGCTCATATCCTTGTTACCTTCAAGGTGCTTACAATCTATTGTTTGTTCCATGTATTGGCAGGTAGCTGACTTGACTGCAAATCCCTCGATTCAGCTTTTTTCTCCTTGTTATGGATATACACTATCTCTGCCCTTTTTCCATCCTCCAGAACCTCTCTTGTCCTCCATGATTTCTGGGGATAAACACTAAAATTTCCTGGATTATTTCAGCCAGTTCTCTGGCTCTCTCTACCCCGGGTTGAATTTCATGAGACCAGATGAATCAGAAAACATTTAGTTTATGTCAGTATTTTCTGATTTCATTTTTCTGTACTACACCCTAAACTACTATCCTGTAGTTACCAGCAATATTAAGCCTCCAATCATAGTTGAGCTTAATCAACATTGATTCTGAAGCTGCTACCAGTATTAATTTCAAATATCACTATTTATTTGGGGGGATAATCTAGCCTTTTGCAACTATTTCAGGCTAAACATTTCAGAAGTAAGCTCTCAAGCTGTTTCTCCACTACCTAATGCTCAGAGGCTACCCTCATCTCCAAATGGGAAGGAGTGCTTAGTGTTTTACAAAACCAAGCCCCCACTTGACATTCATACTTTGACAGAAATGGAGTATCTCAAGGCAACTGATTCTTCCTGATCAAAGCTCATCTGAAAATACCATAAAAATACTTACTTTTTTTGCTGTTCCTATTGAATGCAGAAACCCCATGATAGGCAGAAATGGAAGTATGTCTTCAAAACCCCGCAATACCCCATCCATATTTGCAATGAGAGCTCCAAAGCTTTCTGCTACAACACAACAATCTGTCCTACCTTAAACTTTGCTTAATTCTCCCACCTTACCCTCCCAAGTCATAACATCATATTTATACTTGTCTCTTTAATACCCGTTTAGAGAACACCTACAAATTCACTGATGCAATTTAAAAACCCAAAAGATACACTCTCCCTTAAAACAGATTAAAACAGTGTCAGCTCCCTTGAAGTTAATGAATGAATACTATTCCTTAGAGCTGTTTTTATTCCTTCTGATAACCTAAATGATGCTGAAGCAGAAAGGGTGAAGTAACTGAAATCCAGATATGTTAGTTTCTGCTCCATTAGGAAAAGGAAAAATCAATTTGGCAAACATAAAGGAAGAAAATCAATAGGAAGAGAAATTTTATTTTCAGCTGAGGACTAAGAATATATTACAAACAATGGTGAGTGAAAATTATTCATTGATTTGTATAACACCTTTTACAAGCCCAAAAGTGCTCCAAAGAATTATAGATTATTTAAATCTAAGGATCACTTACTGCCAAAATGCACCTATCTCTGGGGTGGAATGCAGCTGCTACAAAATTGCACTAGCAAACATTACACCACAGCTTTAGGGCACAAATGCTTTATCTGAAGATGCATCAAGGGAAGCTGAAAATGCAGAATGGAAATAACCAGGCTGGTATATGACCACCCTGCAACTACATTAATTTCAGTTTAAGTTTAAACTCGAAGATATATCCATCATCCCATTTTACAAATTTTAGTTCAAAAAATCCCTAAAATGCTCTTTGTCAGAAGCTAGGATATTGTGTCAGAGGATGGGTCATTTTGTGCTTGCCCTATTCCTTCTGCTCTTTCCCTGGTCACTGTCAGAAACCTGATGACATTAGGCTAGGATGGACCTTTGGTCTGACCTAGCATAGCTGTTCATAAGTCATGAGCTAATATGCTGGGCTGTGAGCTACAGCAGTGCTGAAGCTAGCACACCCTTGCCTCTGCTGACTCGGCAGCAGGGCAGCCATCTCTGGCAGAAGGGCAGGTGGTACAGCCGACAAGGCAGTCTTTTGTATTCTCTAGCATGAATCACCATACTCATCCGGAGGCACGCTAAATCCTCAATGTTAAGCGCACATTAAGTTGTTTCAGGATATGGGCCACATTTATAGCACTGTCATTAGTAGCAAGGGCTTGCACTGCATAAAATTACACAAAGTACCTTCTATACCTCAAGATGTACTTAGCAAGCAAACTCCTAGAGGCAGCGAATGTACAATATTCTGTTTCTCCAAAGCACCTTATTCAATTACAGCAATATAAAAATGATTTATAACAATCTATTAAAAATACAGCTCATATGACTTATCACTCCTGGGGTCCTGGGAATATACTGTAGGATTTGCTACTTAATTGTAAATCAAATATAGCGGCCAGTACCTCACATTTTAGAGAAAGATGAAAACTAGCAACACTTCACCAATTGCAATTGCACCATGTCTCGGGTGATGCAAGTTTCCTCTATTCCAGGGACTGTGGCAGGGCAGACAGAAAATGTTGAAGACATTTGCCATCACTGCCATCTCCCAAGGGTGTTTCTTTCTCTCTCAGTTTTCTCTGGAAAGGCTTCTTGGGAAATTCAAAGTCCAAAATAGCAGCAACGTAAAGTAAACAGCATGCCTGAAAGGCCACAAAGACGTGCTAGAGAGAGATCCACAGATCAAAGCCAACCGTATCCTGGGCTGCATCAAAAGAAGCTTGCCCAGCAGGTCGAAGGAGGTGATCCTGCCCCTCTACTCTGCTCTCCTGAGACCTCACCTGCAGTATTGTGTGCAGTTCTGGTGTCCTCAACACAAAAAGGACATGGAGCTGTTGGAACAAGTGCAGAGGAGGGCCACAAGGATGATCGGGGGACTGGAGCATCTCCCATATGAAGACAGGCTTGGAAAGTTGCGGCTGTTCAGCCTGGAGAAGAGAAGGCTGTGTGGAGACCTCATAGCAGCCTTCCAGTATCTGAAGGGGGCCTACAAGGTTGCTGGAGAGGGACTCTTCGCTACGGACTGTAGTGATAGGACAAGGGGTAACGGGTTCAAACTTAAACAGTGGAAGTTTAGATTGGATGTAAAGAAGAAATTCTTTCCTGTTAGGGTGGTGAGGCGCTGGAATGGGTTGCCCAAGGAAGTTGTGAGTGCTGCATCCCTGGCAGTGTTCAAAGCCAGGTTGGACAAAGCCTTGCATGGCATGGTTTAGTGAGGGATGTCACTGCCCATGGCAGGGGGGTTGGAATTAGATGATCTTAAGGTCCTTTCCAACCCTAACTATTCTATGATTCTATGATTCTACTTGGTTCTGAGCAACCTGTATTGCACAGGTTGAGCCAGAGCCCTGGAACACAGCTGAGGCTATGCATGGAGCAGAAGCACAGCATCTGCTTCATTCAACCCAGTTCAATTCAAGTCTACCTGCTCCCATTCTGAGAAGACCAAGGAAATGTAATAAGAAAGTCTCAAATTAGAAATCTGGCCCTTTCTTGTCATCTTCAGAATAGCCAAGAGCTAGTACTGAAGTCTGCAGCAGCATCAAAATCAAAACACACATCATATACATCAGAGGCATACTCCACATCTGACAAAGATCCTCCTAATTCTTACCATGAGCAAACGGGATGGAAACTCTTTGCACCCTGGAACTGCCAATTGTTGATAAAGCATGTTGATAAAGCTGTATTTATAGGAATGCCCAGGCCAGGAACTGTCCTATTTGGCCTACAAATTCTTTCTTTTCCTGACAGTCATATCTAGCAGCTCTTCTCATGAGCTGATAATGCTGTACCTTAAAAACAATGTCAGAGCAGTGTCCTTCTTACAATGCCACTGGGAGCTATCATACAGCAGGATGTAGAAATTCACAACACACAGCTAATCAGAGATACCCTCACCAGCTAAGACTAGCCAAGCACACAATGCTTGTGAAAAATATATTTTCATTTCAGTGCAAAATTGGGTAGTATTGATAGATATTTCTGCACATGGAAAATAGCAGGGGCTTGTAGGAATACTAAATTTGTTCTCACAAATTATTTTTGTTCTCACACTTTCATTGTACTAACCCTCAGCTTCACCTCTTGTTTCTGTCTTCCACTGCTACTTCCCCCAGTTAATAGGCTTTGTCGCCAGGGCTGGGAGAAGTCTTAAAATCTTCCCTTCTTAAGGAAGATTCAACGATGAAGGGCACAATTAGCACAAAACAAGTTTCTTCTGCAACAAAATCAGCAGCGATGCATTACTTCCTAGGGGTCTCCTTGCCCAGCTCCTTAGCGATTAGCACACCACCAGTGAGTGGCAGGTGATGCTCTTCCACACTCAGATTTTTGCATAGGATTCCTATGTAAATCCTCTAGTGGCTAATACTAGCTCACACTGTACCTTTGCTTCCTTTTTCAGAAAGCTTTTTGTCTTGAGACAACCCGTTCTTTGGTTATATTTGGCTGAAGCTGGCCAACTAGTCCAAAAGTCACTGAGAGGACAACTACACACCCCACCTCACCCACAGTGCAACACAGAAGCCTCATTTTCTAAGGAAATGAGGTTAAAAAACAAACAGTGAAACCAGAATCTTCTGGTCTCTCACTCCCTATGAATCTAACGTTCATCTTTTTTCCAGCCTCCTTCTGACAGGAATTGCCTTTATCTGTATTTTGTAAAGCTTTGAGGATATTGCCAGCACCTTAATAACAAAATATCATAAAGAACCATATATCTGAATATTATTATGCAGAAAATATGTGCATGTTCACACAGACAGCAGATGTATAAAAATATTGAATATGTAATTTAAGGCTGTATTTGTGTTTAAGTATGTAGGTCAACCGTAGGGCAAAGTCTTTTTTATTACACACGAAACCCACAAGTGCACTGGACTGAAAGAAAGCACATAAACTCCTTTAATTCTGGATGCTAAAAGGCACAAGTTCTAACTAGCGTTTGGATGGGTGATTTCCCCAGGGAACCCCAGGTGTCCTGGGCACACGCCAAGCAGTTATTGCTGAGCACTGGGGTTGAGGTTCACCTCACCTAACCTTAGCCATCTGTCTCCCCGTGGAGACTCGGGCACCTCCAGAGGGTGATACCTGGGAGGATGGAATGAATCACCCTGCCTGAGTCTCACCACTGACTACAGAGGTGGCCCAGACTACTCACTTAGATAAACGTGTAATTTCTGAGTAACTGCAGTTAGGTGAGATAAATGGCAGACTTGGTGAATATTAGCCCGCAAAAACCAAGTGAGTGGGAAAACTTCACATCACGGCTGAAGGGGAATAAGAAAGAGCAAACCATAACCCCCAAATTCTCAGCTTCTACAGAGAAGCAAGAACTGGTTTATAATACCCAGAAATTTCTGCAACTGCATGAAAGGGTCTTCATAAGAACCAAACAAATATTGCTAAGGCAACTAACATTAGCCTTTTAAATACATTTACTGACAACAAAAGTTCAAAGTATTCTCCCTATAGCTTTCAGTTATGGGAAAATGATGATTATTGCCAGAAAATGGCAGAAGAGTAATTTCTATTTCAGTACTGATTTGGGTAACTACCCTTCAGCCACCACAAAAATCAGAATGAAGATCCAGAGGGGAAAAAGAAAACAAGTCCATACAACCTGAGCTGGACTCTGCAGCAGAAGACTCTAATTGCTCTATTCCTGACACATTTCAGGCATAAATGCTAACACGCATGACCCATTAGGCAATGGGCTTAAAAACAGTTGGCCGTTTGCTCATTTCTGCAGTTAAATTTGTTGGCTTTAGTGTAATTCTATTGGTTTCAAAGTTCTACTTCCCATTAGTGCTATCGGCCATGAGATACTGTTAGAGGTTTTCTGTGTGCTTTTTTTTTTTACCTTCACTATCTGGAACACAGCTTATCCCCATGTCCATTAAATATACATTTGAACAGCATTTCCACCTGCACTTTGTCACCTCAGGTTCTCAAGGGGTGTACCTCCACTTGGCTCTGAGCTCAAGGGCGCCCTTGATATCAGCCTGAGAGTGCCAACAGGCATGCTAATGCCCATTTGAAATAGCTTTTCCTTTGCCTCAGATGTTTCCTTGCACTCAACGAATAAAAAGTCTCTGCTTCACTCCGTCTGCAGTCCTGTAGGACGACCTCACCTCATTCTGTCAGTGAGCTACAGTTGCTTTCAGGCACATCCTAGACTTTGCTTCCCTTCCTGGGGTGTGTCATCCCCCCACCTTAAGATCCAAGTTAGCAAAAGGTTGTGTGTGTATTGATCTAAGCTCACCTTCTGGTAGGCACTCATCACATTGCTGTTAATACTGTATTTCAAAATGTCCACGCTCCCTGGAAAACTAGAAGCACCCCATAATTACAACCTGCTTCTGAACAAGAATGAATGCAAATTATGAAAAGGGAACAAAAAGCTGAAATTTCTGCAAATGAAACTTCATCAGTAAAGAAAATTTGTTCATCTGCTGTCAGTAAGAGGTGTGTCTATATGGGTCACTGAAGAGGATCTTTACTGGGAATAAGTTAAATTCAGCATCTACCATCTTGTCCTGTGGGTGAAGCATGCGATCTCAAATACGCAATACAACCCAAACTGGGTGTCATCTTTTTTAAACTTTCTCTTTTTACAAATCACTTCCAAGACTTGGGGGTAGGACATCACGACAGACAGTTCCTCAACAAAGAACTGACATGAGAACAAAAGCTATTCCTGAAGAGTTCCCAAAATAAAAGTGAGACAGATGAGTGAGGAAAAGTTGCATGGGTGTTTCTTCAAACAAGAACATGGTCAGAAAATAGATATCAGAAAATGTAGATTCATTAAAACCAAAATTCCTCACAAAATTGTCAGTTTCGCAGAAATGTGTTTTATGGAAAAAAGAAAAAGCCACAAGAAGGCTGCAATGCTGTGAATATGTCAGGTTTGGACACCTTCAGAACTAACAGTGTCAGTGTTTCATCTTAAAATGACTTCTCATTTTAAATATACTTCTATATTTCACATTCTAGTACCGTATTGCATAGCAAAACCAGCAGAGTTGAGCTGAAGTGAATCCTTTCCAGAACCCTCCTGTGTTGGGAGGAGTTTCAAAATTTAGGACTTTCATTTATATTGACCCAATATAAATTTCAAAATCTTTAAACCGTTTGTAAAATGAAATTCCATTCCTTGCACAACACTGTTTTAAACCTCAGCCCTCTGCCAACACCTAAGTCAAGCTTTGGGAGATGCTACTGTCCTTCTGAAAAATGGCTCCTGCTCAGCTTCCCTATTCAATGGCATCTGGTGAGGGCTGCCTTGCCGTAAATCTAGACAAAAGCTGCTAAGCAGTTATCCTGAAAAACTACAGATAGTTAAGTACTTGGCCATATCCTGGACCCTCGGCAATATCTTTCCATATAATTATTTCTGTTGTTGTCATTAGCTCTGGCACTCTTACTATTTATTACCTTAGGTATTTCGAGACTCATAAAAATGTGATCTTACTCAAGGCTTAAGCAATACATGAAATAAATCAGCAGCACTGAACATCGGCTGACACTGGATGAAACCTGGCTGGGAACAGCTGGATTGCTCTCTTGACTAAATATTTACAAAAGCCATGATTATATCACTGAGTGACACTGTGTGAATGTAACAATTTATCAATCATCCTGTTTAACTCATCCCTGCAGGAGGTGATGGCATTCTCACTTAACAATAAGTATCTGCTGTATGCTGATTAACTGACTTATTTTGCAGCTAAGGTTACTTCAGGGATATGTGGGCTTTTTAAGTACCCATTTCCTAAGCACTGCCATTACTTCAGAGGCACAGAAAACACAAGAGTTCACCTGTGCTGTCACTTGCACCAGTACCCATCCAGTAACACTGTTGGAATTACTAGGGGCACACGCTGGAGCAAGGACAAGCACAAACCAGTGCAGTCTTTGTTCTGTTTTCCACATTCCCCCTGCTCTTCCCCTGCCCAATGCAGGGTGCCACAGGCAGTGGGTACCACAGCAGCTACCCTGCCATCTCCTCCACTGCCATGGGACCTGCTACCCACCAGCCCCAGCCAATTTGGTCTCCTGCCCTTGCACATCCTCTCCCAAGTATTTGGTGGTACTCACAGCACTGCCTAGCAGCCATTCATCTGTGCTGAAATGTCCGTGTCCCAAGAAAAAGCTTCATGAATTTTCTCACTTCACACTCACCAGGTTGAGCAAGTTTACCCTGAAACTGCCTGAAGTTCCACCACAGGGCTCTACAACACCAAACCCAACATTGCTGACAGCACCCACATGAGTCTGGCTGAACAGACAACCTGTCCCCCTGCCAGCAATGAACCTAGCACTGCTTCCATCAGCTGGTCAGCACTGACTGGCTAATCTTAAACCTGTACTTCCCAGAAGGGTCACTAGTCACCAAATACAAGCTTACGTGCTGCAAGGAAAGAAGGGCTGGAATGTGAAGAGGTGAGCTTTGCCAAACTGTAGCATTGCCAGGGAAAGTAAGGATCAGGTTCATACAGATCAGAGCAGCAAGTGGACTGCTCAGGGCATCATAGGGGAATGTTTCCTTGATGATAAAGCCAGCACATGTCACACTGATAGGAAATGTGTATTGGGGCACCAGAAACCACTACCACATGGCAGAAGCTTTTTATAAAACCTTCCACATTCTGCTTCATGGCAGATTAACTCTCTTGCACCAGCAATGGTGTGAGCAGTTCAGCTACCTTCTTGTCTCCTTCAGATTACAGATTTTAGCACAACACAACAGAAAACACAAATCTCCCCTCTGTCAGTCCCACAGCACAGGCACTATAAAAAGCTCTTCTTTGAAATGCCACACAGGTACATGGACAGTGCAGCAGGTTTGTGTTGATCCTGTTCAAAATGAACAAGTGGCATCCATGGCTCACCTCTATACACTACTTTGAAATCATGTCTTTCTTTCCAGAAATCTTTGTTCATAAAGAAAAAAGTTTGGGGTGATTAAGTCTCTACTCCTTTGAGAGCCTGAGAAGAAAGTTTCCCTCATACAGATCTTAGAGGTAGATTTTTCTTCCCATTTTGTACATGTTGAGAGTCTGCATAATAGTTGTATTTTAGCCTTTCGAGCCATCTGCCACCAAAGGGGAAATTTCATCTTCTTTCTACCTACAGAGAGGTTTATAAATCAGTACGCATACAGACATGGGTGCACGGGACTTGGTTGCCCTTCCTAGAGCACTTAATGGCTCAGACAATCACAGCAAGTGCTCTTTTCAGACACACAGGAAGGGGGGAGAGAAGTTACGATAAATTTAGTTTTCTTTTGAAGTTAATAACCTCCTACAAAGGCTTTTGGTAAAACACAGACACCTTAACATTTTTTTCCCTTTCAAACAATTTTTTCCTCTATTTTTCCTCAGATGGTAGAATCTGAGGAAACCTGTCTCTTCAGAAGTAACTGCTTTGTGCAAATGACATCAGCAGACCACGAGGTTACCACTGGTAAGTTGGCACCCTGAGGGGGATGAAATGAAATCTCTTATCAGCCTACTTGCTCCTCTTCTTTTCTACATTTGGTGCCTTTTGTAATACGCAAAGCAAAGGAAATGTTTTGCTCCCCTTGATTTTTTTTTTTTTTTTTTTGTCTTTTTTCTTTTCTTTTCATCGG
>NDXB01017920.1:44318-70603 GCA_002631895.1 Agapornis roseicollis
TTTTTTTTTTTTTTTTTGCCTTTTTTCCTTTTTTCTCAGGAGAAGGAACAATACATCTGAGTGGTTTCTCCGAAGTCTCAGCTGCTGCTTCAGGCCTGTTTGGTACCTCATTCAGTGACTTAGACCCCCGCCTCTTTCTGCCTTGCATCAGACCTTTTCTCACCCACCACTGAGTTTTCCAGAGGCTTGTTTCAGGCAGTTTGTAAACCCAAGGAAGCTTGGGTCCAAGGGCTTCCCAGGGGAAGAAGACCTCTATAAATGTGGCTAATGTTAGCTTTTACAATCTCATGTCACAGAAAAGGTACTGCTGTCTTGAATTCAAAACCATGGCAGATACAACCCCTTATCAGTTTCACGGTGTTGATATCCTGTCAGAACTCCTCTTCTTCAGGCTTCTCTTAGGTCAGAAGGTTTCAGAGGCAGGGATGGCTCAAGTGGAAGGGAGATGACAGGGAAGACACAATAGCTGAATGTATGGGAAAGTGTAACTCAAGGATCCTCCCTTCCCTGCATATGAGATTTCCAACAGATGGAGTCAGTATGACTACTACCTACAGAACAGGGGACTAACCTGAAAAAAAGCTCCAAGGGAAGATGGCAAAAGGGAGGACCTAGAGTTTGTTGCAGGAGAACATCTGAAATTATGAACCTGACACAGTTTACTTTGCCATGGAGGCATCTCCTGGTTTACCAGCCATTAGCCCCAGGAGAGGAAATGGGAGGTAGGGACTTTCTGCATATGTTCTTAATAAGGCTTATTCTCCTGCCTCAGTGTATCCAGCAAAATCAAACAGTTCATTAAAGGAAGCAACCAGGAAGAGAAAATAGGGAAGAAAAAAAAAAAAACAAAAGCTGAGAACAGCTTAATCTTTCCTAACCTAAGCTTTGAAACAAAGATGGTAAGTCCCTGAGGATCCCAAGTCTGGAGTGCAGCAGGGAGGCCTGGATGTAATCTGGAGGACTGGTCATATAACATTACATGCAGCTTCTCAGTGGGTGAGGGAGTACGTGGAGCAGGGAGAAAGTGCTTGCCCAAGGTGGGCTGGAGGAGAACTTCCAAAAACCTGCAAGGGAAGATCAAAGGTTAAGGATCAGAGCTATACACATAGATCTCTATTGCTTTTACAAAAGACACACCTTCATAAACTGTGTTAAAAAAGAAAATCTTTTTGAATAAAATAATAAGAACAATGCGCATTTTCTTTTTGAAGATGCTATTTCTGAGCCACTACACCCACCTGACACCACTTGACACTTGCAGAGCAGAAGATGCCTGCACTCTATGCGCACTCTGAGAATACCCAGCGGTCCCCATTTGGGAGAGGCACAGAAAGCCAGCCCTGGTTTAGGAACTGTCAGTCAGTGAAGGACAAGAAAAGGTGTCAGCCACCTTGTAAGTATGACAAGGGGAGGAAAGTGGGCTGAGAGGAGAATGAGTAACTTCAGCACATGACAAAGACATGATAGGAAGGCATGAGAGATGACATAGTGAAGATACTGGGTTCTGAATATTGACACAATATAAAACATAGTAAGTTTGGTCAAATGTTTATCATAGTCTCTCCAGGAACCTCCACTGCTCCTGTTTATTAATTTTAACGGGATGGTATCTGCAGCTCCCAGTCGAAACCAAGGCTCCCTGACACATGCAGAACAAGAGGATGGGGCTGTGCCATGCACAGCATGCAGAAAAGGAAGATAAGTAGCACACCAAGAACACAGCACCAGGGTAAAACTATCTATATGAGTTTTGGAGTCTTTGAAAGTCCAAATTTCCTCTTGAAGGAAATTATTCTGTTTCAAAAACACTGTCTTCAATCCAAACCAAGCCAAATACCACAACTGAAACTCCCAAGCAGAAAATAAAACCCACTATAGTGTTGGTTACAAACATAACATCAAACCAAGTACATTTCAGATTGCATTCTGAAAAGTGTAGGTTTCAATGAATCCCTGTATCCTGGCTCTCTGAGCATTTCTATGTACATGCATCACACATCTGCAGTTTTTAAAAATATAGAGACATCCCCACCTGTCTCTCCATTTTGATGCACCTCTGTCCTCTTTATGCTCCCCCAAGAAATCATGTTTTGACACAAAATGTTGCACCACCACCAACCTGCCTTAAGGAGGCAAAGGAACCCAAGGGTGCAACAGGAATGAAGACAACAATGTTCCAGAGACATCTGGGACAGGAACATAGGACCTACTCCTGAAATTTGGCATCTGTAATGCTCACAGGTGCAGACTGTCAGCCTGCCTCTGGCAGGTTTTACCATTCTGATGGCAACATAAATAAGGACATAAAAATGTGGGACTGAGCTCCCCTAATTGTAACTCCCTGGAAGCCCAGGCAGCTAGAAGAGAGCACTAGTCATCCAGGCTCACTTTATACTCAGAGGAGGGCAAGCGATACCTCCAGAAAGAGATTCATCCCTTCCTGAAACGGATAGCTGGGGTAGACATGATGAATTACCTTCTGAAGGGGCTCTCTCTCCAGAGTCACCCTGTCTTTGTAGAGGGGCCTCAGACCACAGGCCTGGATTTGATGCCTGTTACAAGCCAGATGAGAGGAATCCCTCCTAAAGCAACTCCTTCAAAGCAGTGTCAGTGTCATCTAAGGATGATCCAGCTCAGTCCTCTATTCCACCATATGCTTTACCTTCCTGGATCATTAGTTTATACCAGCTGGCAGGGAATGGGTTAGTTTACAGCACTGGGAAGTGCAGTGCCTCTATTAAAAAATTGCCTGTACCAAAACTAAACCCCATTTTTTGCAAGATTAATTACTGAGCCTTTTATTCTGGTTACTGTATCACCAAGCAGTCATATTCTGCCCCAAAACACTTCTCCAGTGTTTAAACCTACAAGACATCTTCCTCATTTTAACTTGAAAGCTGTGCCCAACCTGCTGAAGTTTGAGCGTAGTTTCACCATTTATTACTATGTATCAGGCGCTGGCATATCCTTGTGGTAAGAAGTAAAATCATTCCCTTTTTTCTCCCATCCTTCACCTTAAGTCTGTCACACATTTGGAAATGCTGGCAAGGGAACCAGGGTTACTGTGTTTCTTTACAGAGGTATAAGCTGCTAGGAACACATTAAATAACCCAACATAATTTTACAAGTGCTGGTTGTATTCTTTGATATTTTCCACTTCAGGGACCATCTGCTTTCCTCAAGTCCAGGAAAGTAATTTTTTTTTAATCTTCATGAATGCCAAAGGATTAAAAGATGAATTCAGAGATTAAGAGGCAGGCAACTGTAGTGGATATGGCACCAGAAATCCTGTCTTCCACAGTGAGCCCTGCCACTGAACTGCTCTGTGGCCTTGAAAAAATCATTTCACCTCTCTTGTACTTCTGTTTTCCTGTCAACAGTTTGCTTACATGGCTTCTGAGGCAACTCCTGTGGGTTTGTATAATGCTGCCAGTATAGTACCCCAGGATTGAGCAGAGGGGCACCATAGTACAAAAATAAGGACAGAAAATTTAGGAAGTACAGGGGTCTGAAAGGAAATAGCTGCAAAACTTTTTTAAATCTGTGATGCTATCAGGGTCTTCAGATCTCCAGGCTCTAAAAGGGTAGCAGTTTTCTAAAGGAATAAGTACCTGTTACAGATCATAATGGGGAAGATATAGTCATCCCTGGTTTTATGACTGACCTCTATTCTGCTTGGCTTGGTTATGTTTAATACCTGTGGAGCAGGTAATTTTAATAAATAGAAAAAGAGAGAAAGGGAGAAAGTATCTGCATGAAGCTGGGTATGGAGTTACTGAGAACAGGAGTGTAAATGCGTCAATGAAATCCCCAGTGATTCAAAAGGGAATGCAAGTAGCTTTGCAAACAGCAGAAGCAAGCTGCAATAACTGTTACAGGGGTTTTAGCTTTGCAGAAAGAGTTTCATTTTTCAAACCATAAATCAAAACAAATCAGGCCTACACTTCTATAGCACCTTTCATACCAGGATCCCAAGGCACTTCACACAGAAGGCAAAGCCACTCAAGTGTTTATGAATACAGCAGGTCACAAAAGTGTGCCTTGAGCCAAGGTATAACAGCTGGGAGCACAGCAGGACCAAGATCTGAGAGGTCCCTGTGCCAAGGGACCAAGTTCAACATTCCCACAGGCAGGGAAAAGCCAGGCGGCACCAAGCTCAATAAAGCCACAGCACACAGGTCTCTATGCAAGGTGCAAGGTACTTGTAAGCTATACATGTGTTCCAATGGGCTTGTAAAAGACTAACTCAAGCAAGATGACAGCAGAAGAGCTGGCTAATGGCTCCACAAGGACAAATACAGAGACACAGCAGAGGCATTTCGTTCCTCCTCCATTCCTTACCTACAGGGTACTGCACTGGTGCAAGAAAAGGATGCCCTAAAATTGCAGCAGCATACACAACCTGCTGACTGCAGCCAGCAGCTCCCAGGCAGCAGCCAAGTTTTGGGGTACACAGGCTGCCACCCATACAGCCCACTTAGAAGAGCAGCAAACTTCCCAGCCCTTCCCTGGCACTGCTGCAGGAAAGGCAGCAGACTATCATGTCCCCTCAGCCATATTCAGACACCAGGCTGCCTGCTAGACCAGACTGGATGGAACCACACCACCAGGGCAACGAAACCTTCAGCTGCCCTGAAACAGCTCTTGTTGCACCAAGATAAGGAACAAAAAAGCTCTTGGGTGCAAAAGCTGCAAAACCACTGAAATCCTTTCACCAGTGACTCTAGGCAGGCTCACCTTTCCAAGGTAAATTTCATCTCTGCTAATCCTATCAGTTAATATTGAAATCAAATAAAATGCAGTATTTGATATGACAGTCTCCTTCTTATAAAGTCAGCTGCAGCATTTTTTATTTGCATATGATTTAATTACATTTTTATTCCAGGTCTTCTATTCCATGCATTGTAGGCAAAAGCACATGAATTCTGTATGACTGCAATGGTGGAAGAGATGATAAAACTTTGAATAATGCTGCAATGTTAAGAAATAAGGAAGATAAGTATTGCTGGTTTAGGAATGAGACTTCAGGATGATGGGTAAAGTGAATAAATAGCACAGTCCCATTACTGAAAGATACAGAGTAACATTTCAGCTGCTCATATAATTTTTAAGATAGCCACAGACTCTTTCTGCGAGATACCTTGTTCACAGGCTTGATCTAGCCCATAGAATCATAGAATAGTTAGGGTTGGAAGGGACCTTAAGATCATCTAATTCCAACCCCCCTGCCATGGGCAGGGACACCTCACACTAAACCATGTCACCCAAGGCTCTGTCCAACCTGGCCTTGAACACTGCCAGGGATGGAGCATTCACAACCTCCCTGGGCAACCCATTCCAGTGCCTCACCACCCTAACAGGAAAGAATTTCTTCTTTACATCCAATCTAAACCTCCCCTGTTTAAGTTTGGACCCGTTACCCCTTGTCCTATCACTACAGTCCGTAGCGAAGAGTCCCTCTCCAGCAACCTTGTAGGCCCCCTTCAGATACTGGAAGGCTGCTATGAGGTCTCCACATTTAAGGAGAAGAAGTTCAAAAAGAGCAGAACAGCAGGGCACCTCAATTCCAGGTAACACGTAACTATGGTGTTGCGCAACTTAATCTCTGTGTTTTCAAGAGGAGGGCTCTGGATATGGGGCTTTCTTTGCCCGGGGCTCTCGAACATGCGTTTTTTTTTCTGTAACACTCCTGCTCCCAGATTACCAAGGTACACTGCAGATCATAAAGATGTTCTCCATAGTCAGAATGGGAAACAGAACATTTGTAATAAAAGGAAACAGCCAAGCAAACAGTTGGATTCTGTGCATCAGTAACCATTATTTATGGTCACTGGTTGTGAAAACCATTAAGACCTCTCAGAGCCAAACACTTGCTTATTAGCTGAAGGCACGCACACAGCACTGAAGAGCAAATTTATATCCCAAGCCATTTGTAAATAGTAGCACACAGTGTAGAATAACTTCACTCTTTGTCGCACCAATTGTAGCCATAAACTGGGAGCTTTATGGAACAGCTCAGGAATGCAGCGATAAGGAGAAGCCCTTAGTTGTTTTGCACACATGGAGAAGGTTTTGTTCAGACTTGGATACAAAATTCCCAGACCCAGTCACTGATGTCCTTAAATCCTGATATGTAGAGTTAGTACTCAACTACATTTTTCTCTTAAAAAGGTCTGAACTTGGTTTGTGACACACATTACTCATTTGCCTGCCACATCAGAAATTGTTAAGAGAAGGAAAAGGCCGCATTCTTATATTCAATTGATACAGTGGAAGAGGCAATAGGAAATATTTCTGGTCCTTTAAGTGCAGAAGATTTTTTTTCTTATTCCTGGATTTTGTTCCTAGTTCATGACTTCCCAGCATTTACTGCCCTAGTTTACCCATCAGTAGGCTGGGTATAATTACAGTGCTGCTTCTTAATTCAGAGTTCATGTTTTCACAGTGAGTTGAGACAAGCAGAAGGTGCTTTACGAATGTAAAATATTGATTTTTTCCCTCCCAGGTTTGCACAAGGTCTAGAACATTATAAAGTAGATAACGTGATCCTTGAGCACAGCATAAACTTCCTTCCTTTATGGGGCAAAAGGACATTCAGAAAGACAAAGATGTGCAGACAAAACCAATTCAAACAGGGCTGCCTGCCTATGAAGAATGGGGATCAAAAGCCAATTATGGCTATTTTATCATTAAAATGTGTCAGTCATGATAGTCCTTTACTTAGTGGCCATTGGTCAGCACCTGTTGGATGACATGGAACAATTAAGCTTTCTGTCTTTCCAAAATTTAACGGGAATAGAGTGTCTCCTAGTCCTCCATGATCACACGGAATGTTTGTCTCTATTATCTTGGTTAACAAGAAGGAAAACTCATAACATGCACTCTCAAGTATTTATTCTTAAAAACAACTCTTTATTCATGCCAGAACTTAAAAATATTTGAACTCAGTGCTCCAATGTGCAAAGCTTTCAGTGTTACTGTTTCACTAGTGCTAAGTGCATTTCCTCCAGTGTTGAAATCGTGAATACATGGAAATAGAAACACAGACAACCGTTTTCTTTGGATTAGCTATTTCTACAATGCACATGAAGGCTTTAAAAAGTTCAGGACCAAATTTGGAAAACTGCTGCTTCCTCTGAGGAGAAGGAAAG
Organism: Agapornis roseicollis; assembly: GCA_002631895.1. Lineage (NCBI taxonomy): Eukaryota > Metazoa > Chordata > Aves > Psittaciformes > Psittacidae > Agapornis > Agapornis roseicollis. Next base: position 51,470 of record NDXB01017920.1, read on the forward strand.
GAGTGATTAAGACATAAATCTGGAATAATTCCAATTAATGATGTTGTTAAAAGATGTGAATAGCAGATTTGTAAGTGGTCTTGCAATTTTTCAACATCAGATCAGTTTTTCTTGCCATTCTGAACACATTCCTTTTCTGGAACTATAATTTTTAGCCTCCTATAGAGACAATATCAAAAAAACTCCTCTTTTCATGCACACAAACATTTCAACAGATATATTCACCAAGCAGGCATGTGCAAAACATAGGTGAAGCAGCACAACCTTCTAACACAAATATAGGTATACACACACACAGAGAAATGTTTCAATGCAAAAGGTAAAGGAAATACTAAATTTACCCAGTAAGTCGATAGCCTAAACAGTTCATGCTCATTAGTACTCATGAGCTGGTTTTGCACTGTAACTGGAGGTAGGATAATACTAAAGGGAGAACTAGGTTAGGTACTATGAGAAGCGACTTTCCACAACACGACAGGGTTATACAAGCTCATCAGGGCCCTTATATGCATAATTGCATGGTTGAAGCCCATGTTCAATGAAGCTCCACTGATTTCAGTACCCAAACCTGCCACAGAAACACTATATATGTTTCAATAAATGTTTCAATAAAGGTAGATAAAGTCTCACATGTGTGGACAAGATCAGCAAGCTAAGTACTTGTGCTTCACTAATAAACCACTGTAAACAATAAACTGACCTCCACTATGCAATTATCTCAACCTCTTTTTCCATGCAATGATTTTGCCAGATGAAAGCATATCACAGCAACTGGATTTTCCCATAGATGCTTCAGCCTTATAGCAAGGAATGACTAGTCCCATATTTCCCTTTTTCCCTCCTTCTCATATCCCAGGACAGCTCTGTTTTTTACGCTAATGTTGGCAAAGGGGTGTGAGTAGTTCTTGTAATTCAATCATCAAGCTTTAAGACTGCTTCCCAAGACTAAATGGAAGCCAAATCTCAAAGCTGCATGCATCCTATGGCCTACTGGGATCTAAATACAACTAATTTCTGCTGGCTAAACTGTAATAATGAAGATTGTGAGTGCTCAGTGGTAAAACTGGGGAGGCCGTATTTAAGGCAATGGAAGTTATACCATGTGCAAAATCCTATTCCCCAGACCAAGGTGGAAATGCTGTTGCTGAATGTTGCAAGGATAAGACAGAAGAAGAGTATAATTTATGCATTTTAATTGAAATCAAGGAAGCATTTCCTGCTAATGCTGTCATGCCTGCTTTGCAAGGCTAACCCTAATGACCAACAACTGTACTTTTTAATACAATTTCCGAAGCAAGTAGTAGCTAGGGAATAGTCCCATTGGAACAGACACCACACATACCTTCCCTACATTTCTTCATGTTCAATTCACAGATGATTGCTTTGCAAGACTGTGGATGCATGGCTTACTTATTCACTCTGGAAGAGTGAAGAGTCCCATAAAAGCATTTACTAATAGACTCTCTGGCAGGAAAATTCACCTCAGTGCAATTCCAAGCCACTCTAAACTTTTTTTAATCACCTAATGAACAGTATTTCCCTTTCACTGTTGGGAATGGACAGGCAGATTTGGAAAAAAAATAACAACTAATCCAAATCACTGTCCACAAACGTGGCTGGACTTCTTTTTTGGGTTTGAGGGGTTTGTTGGGTTTTTTTTTTTCAGCAAAAAGCCTGTGTCCTTCTAGTTTAAATAGGAGTCAGAGACATTTCTTTTTATTTCTGACCCAGCAAAAAGCATTATAAGGAATGTGCTAAGAAAACCATGCTGTCAAGATTCAGATCAAGGTTTGCAGGTGATCTAGCACAAGGCTGAAGATGTTCGGGCAGCATGTTTTCCCTGGGGATAATCACATAAGGAGCCAAAACCCATCACTATTTGCTGAAGGAAAAAAAATGGTCATTTCTTACATGTACTAGGCAGGGCAGCTTTAAGGAATGGACTCATTCAGCTATAATTTGTACAAACTCTTAAATATCACACAAATGAAGCAAAAATTAATGAAGAACAGCCTTATACTTCCTGCTCACCTTTCTAACACTTTCAGGATGCTATGAACAAGACATTTTTACTGACTGTCTGACACTGGCTGCATTTGCCTGTGCTCAGACAAGCTCTCCTCTCCACTAGTAGGGTCAGTCTAAGAATGTAAATTTAGGCACAAGAACCATCACTGGTAAGAGCCACATCCTCACATTTCCTTTCTTTTTATCATTTCAGCTTAGCCTTTTCTTGTTACTCCATCTACTTACAGAAAGAATATTAGCAAATGATGTAGCAAATCAGTGATAAAAGCCACTGGTTATTAAAATGAGGGGGCATCCTGGGTTTGAGCACTAATAAGACAGCATTAACACTACAATAGCTGTCACATTAGACCACATTAGTGCCACATCCAATCTGTGTGAGACAACTCTTGGAAAACCAAATCTTTTTTGTTAATTGTTTTTCACGATGCTTTTGTCTTTCATGATCCTTCTGACTGCAAACCTAGCTAGTCATGCTCTTCCCTCACTCAGAGATCTTATACAGAGAAATGTGCTGGCTCCTAGCAAAGAGAATAACCTGAACAGACACACACAAAAAAACCTAAATCTCCCCTAGTTCTTATCTGCCTGAAAAACACACACTGAAGATTCATGGATTCATCCATACTAGTGTTGACATACCATAGAAAGCAGTAAGACAGCTAAAAGAAATTAGCTTTTATGTGGCTGTGTCTGCCAAGACTAAAATCTTCTCCACCTCCAGTCACTAAGGGTCTTCGTAGAGTAAAATCCTTTTTGGATCCTAAACTAGACTGCTTTTGATTTATTCAGTCTAGTATAAGATCCTCTTTGCTCCTGAATGTAAAGATACAGGATCAATAATTTCATCATAGCAATAATTTCTACTTTGTGTCAGATAGGAACTGTTGACAGATGATGCTCCATCTGTCACAGTATTTTACAGTAACAAGCCAAAACACACCAAAAAAAAATATTGTAAACTGTACTGTTAGGAATCATTGCAACAGAGCATCTTGGGGTTTTTGTAAATAAAATTTATTATAATGAAAAACCCCAGTTCAAAGCTTGGATACTGGGACAGGTATAGCTATTTAGCATCTTTACACAAAGGGTCTGAAATCTAATAGTGCTTAGCAAGGCACTATTTGAAGTAAATTTACATGGACAGACAATCATATGCCTGCTGTCCTTACACTTGGAACTGGGCAGTGCAAGCTACAGCCCATCTAGAAGCCATGTTATGAACCGCACACTGTGTGAAGCCCTAGCTGCCACTCTAGTTACATATTCAGATTCCCCTGGATTGATGTTTAAATGGAGCATTCATGTAATGGCCTGTGTCTACTTATTCCAGCATGCGTAGGTCCACATGTGTTCAATGAGGTTAAGCCAACAAGCGTGTGGGTAGGGATGGCAGGTATAGAAACAGAATAAACTTTGCCAGGGCCAGAGATGGCTGATCCCTACTGGCACCCACTAGCATCCACTGGTGAGGAGATCCCATGGTTCTCACCTTAGTCCTTTCTCCTCCTTTTTCCATTAGGGTGGTGATAGCCATAAGGGATTCAGCATCTAGTTCCTCTGCAAGGGTATGTTCTTTAAAATATACTCCTGTGTAACCTGAAAGTGTGGCCCACCCTTTAATTTCAGTCTCATTCAAGTTTCTAACCCCCATATGCTTCCCCTTCTTTCCCAGAACATCAGAAGGTTGAAGGCAGGAAAGATGGATGATCCTTCCCTTAAACTGGCACTCATTTTCCAAGTCAGATTTCTACCACAGGCTCCCTGCTAGAGCTGTTTCTAACTAAAGCACACAGATATGGACAGAAACAAAACAAAGCTCCTGATGCAGCAGAATATACTGGAACACAATGCACAAATCAATAATTTCAAATTTAAAACTTCATGCAAGTCACACAAACCAGAACCACTCAGCTTTGCACAGTCCTCGATGCAGCTCTCTGTACAAAAAGAAACAGAGCAAGACAGAAAGTAAAAAAAAAAAAAAAAAAAACTGCATAGAGAATACATAAAATTACATTAAACTTGATTTATCTTCTGTATTTGCTGGTATATTCTGCACTTAATTCTGCCTTTATCACAGCTGTTTTCCTCCTTTACCACCAAGCCCAGTCCAGTGGCACAGCTTCCTCAAAGTTTTCTGAGTTTGCTGGATGAGCAAAGCCTCTTAATTTCACACATCATTTACAGCTCGCTGCTGTGATTTCAGAAAGTCAGTGGGCTTTTACCAAGCTAACAAGTGAGATAAACATTTTGTGTGTCTGCTAATTCCAAAAGTTCTGCAGATTTACTGACAGTAGGTACCCTGAGTAGGCAGGGAAATTCACCAGTTTCAATTCGATTTGCACCACACGGCAAACAAGTTTGCCCAGAAGTTAGTAAATAAATCAGGAAGAAAGGGGAGGAAATAACAGACTTTTCAAAGACGTATCATATTTCTGTAATGCAAACCTAATTCCTCTCAGCTTGCAATGTATTTTACGTGCCTCACTAAATTTTCTTCACTCACTCTTTATTTGAACCAATAGATGAAAAAGTTTCTTTCTCTCTTTACTGTCAGTGAGCTAGACCTAGACATCTTCTCCTGGCAAAAGAGAATAACTGTTCACTCATGGACAAATAGTGGACAATGCACCCAGCTGCCCAGTGTGTCCAAGTCAAGCTTGTATTTTAAAGATTGCTGGACATGAAAGACATGAGAAACTGGATGTCTTATCTGTACATGTGGAATTTTACCCGATATTCACCAAATTAATTGGCAAACCTATTTATTGTAAAGTTTTAGAACTGTGCTTATGTAAACTGGGCAACTATGTGTGCAAATAACAATACAATTTAAAAAGGTAAATTACATATGCAAATTAGGTGTGGTTTTTCTGTATGGCCAGGTGTACATCCAAAGCTTTTAAAAGCATGGTTCTATTTGAACAAAGAGATACAGATAAAGCACAACTAAACAGAATCTTTCCAGAGGGATTTTTCATGTGAGAACACCTGAGTCCATCCTTCTGTGCAGCCAGAGATATGATCAGTTACAGTCAATATATCACCTTCTATTAAAACAACAGCAACACAAGCTATAAAAAAACCCGCATAAACATTTTACTATCTGTTTTGTTGTGGGTTTGTTTGGGTTTTTNAATGTGTGAATCTTTCCAGAGGGATTTTTCATGTGAGAACACCTGAGTCCATCCTTCTGTGCAGCCAGAGATATGATCAGTTACAGTCAATATATCACCTTCTATTAAAACAACAGCAACACAAGCTATAAAAAAACCCGCATAAACATTTTACTATCTGTTTTGTTGTGGGTTTGTTTGGGTTTTTTTCCCACATCACTAGTAGCACCCTCCTATGCACAGTGAGCTTTGGCACTGCAAAATGACTAATCCCTTCTGGGATTCTTAGAAAGTCTCCACCATCAAACCTCAAGATCAAGATTATTAAATGAAAAAATTACATGTCTCATTTATTAACAACAAGAGAGAAAAAGGAAGAGTGAAACATTTCAACCTGCAGGCCAGCAACAGACAAGCAAAGGTCTTCACTGGCTACTTTCATTTAACTTCCTTTAATAGCATAATAACACATGATCACAGCTAACAGAATTGGCAATAAAATGGCTATTCATATTTAATCAGTATGGGAGAATAAGGACTAAAAAAAGGATGAGGGAAAAAATGGATGGATGCCTTCATTCTGGCATTGCAGTCCGGAGAGACTGGAAAGTGATGATTGTCTCATGTTCCTTATTTCACACAGCAATATGTTGTAAAGAGGATGGAACCAGTCACATATGTTCTGGTCCTGGCTGGGATGTGTCTGTTTTTTACGAGCATGAAAAGAATGTTTTTCCACATTAATAAGGACTTAAGGAAATACATAGCTGCATCTTCCAAACCAAACAAGAGAAAGCCAGAGTGAACAAGACGCAGCCTTCTGAAGCAAAGTTATGCTTAAGGCAAAACCTCAAAAAATGGAAGTGAGAGGCCCCCCTGCTAAACTTTAGCCTCGCATCCCCTTTGCCCTGGCAGTGTTCAGAGAAATACCCATATTGCTGAGGGAAATCTCTTGTATATAAACCCTCAGGAAACTAAAGATCTAATTTAGGAAAATAGTTAAAATCTCAGACCTTACACGTAAGCTCAAATTTAAGCATGTTCTTAAATATGTTCCTGAAAGATGCTCTAGTTGTGTAACCGGTTTATTTCAGCTGTCATCAACCCTAAATAGTTACAAATTGAACCATCAGCATTTTAGTTATATCACATCAGAGCTAATTTTTAAGTTTGTCTTTCGAAGGATGCTGACTGCAGTATCTAAAACATCCAAGGCCTTTTTCTTTTGGAGAGAAGAAACATAGCAGATCAGGCAGAAATGCACAGGGGTCTCTGAATATTTTTGCTGTAGACTGTTGTGCAAAACCAATTATTTCATAAATTAAAAAAAAAACAAAACATGCAAAGCAGGATATTTCAAACAGGAAAATAAGTAACACTGGTTTTGAGAGAGAGAAATAATCATGTTATTGTGGAATACTAGTCCAAGTAAGCGTCTTTATATTCCAAAATATTGTTTTATATGTGGCATTTTGTATTCTTTTTGGTGTGTCTTCTAAAAGGGACGCAGCATTTAGGAACTGAACTATTAGACCTCAGCAAGGCTGTTATCTCAGGAAGAGAAGGACTCATTGCAAGCACTTGAGAAAGACAACAAAACAGTGAACTGAAAAATGCCTCCAGTGCCAAAGATATTTTTAAGATATCGTTGAACAATGCTAGCAAAATTAACACTTGCAAGGAAGTAGAAAAGGAGTGAGAAGCAGGGCTCAGGCAAATGCTAATTGGGAAGGTTTTCATATTCCTGTTCAGAGAGGCAAAACAGTCTCTTGGGTAGAGCTCCCCTGGGATTCTGGAGGCAGGAGCTCTCTTCCCAGCCATCACTCTCTGAATCCCCAGGTGACCCTTCACATTCAAAGCCAAGATGCTCCCTGATCTGCAGAACAAAAGCCATGAAATTTGTGGAGCACTTTGAGATATGCTATTACAAAATTCTGTGTCAGGAACAGGAATTCCAAAATCTGCAATTAGTTGTATAGGAGGGTATCACATAAAGCCGATCAGACATTTCTACCACAAGACTTTCTTTTGACATCTGTTTAAAATTTAAGTGAGCAATAATAAGGTGCTGAGCTTTGTCTCCATTACAGCCTGGAACCAGCAGGAAGCTCTAGTGCTGAAATACTGCCTGTAATTTTTCATTTTACTTTATACCAAATTACCCATATTTCATGTGGTCTAAAGGCCAATATAATTTTTAAATGACATTTATATGAAACATTTTCCCTCCAAATTCTTCTCAAGGTATTCGCAACTCGCAACTCATTACATCATTGGGAGGCAAATAACTGCAATGCCCTTTAAAAGGGTCTGCACTAGTTCAAGAGAAGTAGCTTGCCCATATCCCCCAAAGTGGTGGCCAAGGCAAAAGTGGCTTCCATATCCCTGATATCTCCAGTGAAAGTGTTTGTGCAGTGGCACATGTAAAAGCTCTTGTGTCTTAGGGAAAACAAACACCAAAGAACTAAAATAGTCACTGTGGGTAAGTTTGGGTTGCAACTGTTAACAGCAGGTAAGAAATAAATTACAGAGGCCTTCATTTCCACCATGCAGCTGCAGCTCGTCAGTGGAAGCCTTCCACATACCTCGAGGACAGACTGATGCAAAACATCACACCTTCAAAAGCAGAGAAGCTGTTACTGGGCTTCTGGTATCCCAGCTGGGCACTTGTGAAAGTGCTACCTGTAACATTTCTGCTGATGTAATCACTTCATGCAAAATGTACAGGTTAATTTTCCTTCCTCTCACTAGGATCAACAGTAGGTAACTTCTGAGAGTTCATAGTGGGGCAGAGAGAGAGAAATGGCAGGTTCAAATTGCAGAAGAAACACTATATTTTATTTCCTAATGTGAATGTGGCCTAAATAGTGAATCTTAGCTTTAGTGGAAAAGGTATTTTAAAGCTTGCCTACAAAAACAGTCTGGTTGCCTTCCTCTCCCTCATATCTTTCCAGCTGCACTGACGTTATGTGTATTAGAACAAAGGTACCACATATTTCTGGATTGATAATTAATGCGGTCCCTCTCTTACACATTAATTGCCAGAAATGAGATCAGAAAGAAATACTGAGGTGAAGTCTAGATATAAGAGTGCTTACAGTAAATTTTCCTCAGCTCTTTTGGTTCCATACATAAGATTAAATGTCCCTATAACTCTTGGCTTAATATCTCAGCCAAGCCTATGGCAGTGTCACAGGTTTACAGGCTGCTGCTTCAGTTTCTACTCTTCGTTACCACTCATCAGACTTTGGGGCTCTAAAATGACCTTTGCTCCTGCCAGCAACATCCTCCCATCATCCAGATTAAGGATTCATGCACTTCGTTTAGCGCAATGTGACTTTTTATACCCAAGATAATTTTCTGACACTTGTGCACACCTGTTGTAAAGGGGAAGAGTTATTTTCCAATGTCTCTGTTCAATTATTAGTGTCATCTGTAATAAACTATTCTGATTTAATTGCAGAATTTGTCTCTGTTGTACTATGGACAAAAAGAAACACAATGGAGCATTAATTTAAATAGCAAAACTAACGTTCAGAGCAATATAAAAAAAATTCCAAAGCTGAAGGTACTGTTTCAATTTATTCCATCCAATGAGGTGATTCTTTTGAGAAGGCCATTAGACTCATAAACCTGATGCATAGAGGGCTTAACACAGGAACAAATATGAGCATTCACACATTCATAAACAAATGGCACACCTCTGAATTATAACACAGCAAGTAACTTCACATCCCAGGAATATGCTTAAAGGACAGTATTAGCTGTTCAGCCAATACAGTTTATATCAAGTGATTTGGCAAAATCAAAAGTGGTATCTGTCTGGGAAACGGTACCTGTCTGGGAAGTGGTACGATTTACATTCAGGGTAGCAGCATGGAGAGGTTAAAACAATGTTCTCATTGATTGCAGTGTACTTCTCTTTCACCTTGAAGTGAAAAAACATCATTTATGCTTCTTTCTTTATTTTCCCCCTTTTTTTCCCCCCCTCAAATGCAGTTGCCACATGTGGGGACTAGATTTAGTGTGACTCCAGCCTGATTTTTCAACACTGGTCAATTCAAGTCTCTGATGCCTTCAACAGTAGCTGTCGAGGAGCAAACTTAGACTTTTACAGAACAAGAAAGTTGGACACACAATACAATTGACAAATCCCATATTGCCCCATGTTGTTGATGTGTTTGGTAGATAGCCTGGACAATGTTCTACTTTAATACACACACACTCACTCATTTTTCAGCCCTCTCCAAATAAGAAACCATTAAGATTAAAGAACATACTAAACTGAGCACATAGAAAGGCTTTTGAAAACACAGTCTTAACTCTTCAGTGCTCCTTTTGTTAGTAAAATGGCCATAATCCTTGAATCATATTATCTAATTTTACATAATTCCCCTTTCTACAATATCCTGTAAGACCCAAGGATGACAAGGCCTATAAAACTATATTGTTACCTATTTTTCCTGTTCATGGAGTACCACTTCTGTTTGTTTCCTGTCAGGAACCCTGCTGTACAATGACATGTATAATGCATTTCTGTAGCATGCTGCTGAGCAGCTCTCTTCCACTGGCTCAGTCTTACTTTGGAGAGCATAACTTGCCAGAAACCACTAAGACCCTCCATACAAACAACCAGAAATTAAGGCTCCACAGGGGAGTACACTGCTGCCTTAGAGCAAGGAAATAAGAAGCAGGCCTACGGCAGCCCAGGAACTGATCATATTTTACATCACTTTAGTCAGCTATCCTCACAGCAGCTTTCCTACACTTCCTATTCTTGAATTTCCACCCAGTAAAAAGGCTCCAATGGCTGAGGTACAAGGTCCTTGACACATCCTGTTAGCACGGTATCACAAACCTTCAGAAGCACCATTGTGTGTCTTGTTCTTCCATCACCACCAAAGCAGTAATGGTGTCACTTTCACATGCATCAGCAGCTGAGGTTAAGTGTTATATCTGTTTAATATCTCATGTACTTTCTATCCAAGACTCTCCTTTGGTGCCAGGGGATGAACTAACTACTCACTTGTGTTTCCAATGTGTGTAAATTAGCATTTACATGATATAATTCCCCATCTGCACACACATTAAAGAGATACGTATTTCAAAGCCACTCTTCCAGGATATATATTGGTTCATACCACACAAAGTCATCGCCTCTCAGGGCAAGGGGACTTGATTTACACATGACCCCACAGTGCACAGATACATGTCAAGCTGCCATGAGCTATGATACTGCCTGAAACCTCCTTGGATGTAGAGGAATGGTGCTGGCAGCTTCCTCAGAGCCTTGCACCCACAGCCTGCTGCTGGGGAGGAGTGCAGCGTACAAGGTCACAGCAACACATCCCTTTCAGGGCAATCCCTCCCGCTGCCTTGTGGGAAATGTCTCTCTGCTCCTCCATGTATGTAGTCTACCTCCTTCTGTAAGACAAGGAGTTTCCTGAACTTTGCTTTTCTGACACAGCAACACAAGTTGCTGTGTAGGTCAGTGGCCACATGTCCTCCTCTGAGTAGAGAGGTTCAATAGCCCTGTCCTGACATCTTCTTTAACAAGCAGTCTGACAGGTTATGCAGCTTCCAGTCATTTTATTGCTAGGAGCTGGGTAAAAGCTAGTGAAATATGGTGGGCGTAACACTTCATCCTTTCATTCAGAATAAATTCAGAGAAGCCATTAAGGTTCTTTATGAAGCCAGATGTTTGAAACTCTAATGATCTCCACACCAAACATAACTACATGCCATCTCCCAAAACAAAGACACATGTGGACAGAGAGGTTTCACAGGCAATTATGTTGTAAGGGATGGTGCGTGACAGAAACAGCAAGATCAGAAAAGCTGAGGAAGAAGACAAAAAAACACCCTGTCACTATTCTGACAAAAGAGGAAAGAATGAGCATCTGGATGAGCAGGGGCTGGGGCAGAGAGACCTGACCCTATGTGTAAAGAGATTATCTCCTGCCTGAAACCCTCATGGGTTCAAGAGAGCAGTTCCTTGTGCATTCTTTGTCATAATATAAGATTTCATCAAGACCACCTGATTGCCTCATCCATCTCTTCTCCCAACAAAAGAGCAGCAGTACCCTGAACTTTTGCTAACTTCTCAGGTCAGATATATGTAACATCTAACCTAAAGGACTTTTAGCATCAGTGCTCTCACACACACCAGCTAATGAATGAATTAAATTCAGATGGTAGTTTTAGGGGTTGGGGGTTTTTTAACCACTGCACAAGCTGTGCAAACTTCCACTGTCTACCCAGCCCTGCACACAGAGCTCAGAGAAAAAACAACACCTGCCCCTGGAGGACACTGAAGTCCCACATGGAAACCTGTTAAGGGTTTCGTGATTCCAGTTAATTTACAGCTGTGGTACTGTTTTGCATTTGCTTCCACAAAACCAGTATGCACCTAAGGGCTATTCACATGCAATGACCATAGTTAGTAGTAAGAAAATGGTTACCACTTAATTCACAGATATTAATAATGGTCACATACAATATTTTAAGGGGAAAATGTGGAGGAAAGGGGAGAAAGTGGAACTGTCATTCTGCAAATATATACTGTATAGTGTTCATTAATTAGTTGTTCTTATTTGCAGTACTTTTTTAGCCATTGGATAGATCCACTGAGATTCAAAGCCATCATATAACCAGCTCTATTTTTCCTCTTCTTACAGCTCAAATGAGTGCAGTCTTAAGAAAGCAGTGCTTTGGACCACTTCTACTGATAACAAAAGGGAGAGCACCTCCAGCTTTTGAGTGAACCACAGACAACAACGGTTGACCACCCTTCCCTCTATCTCACTGTACTAATGCAGCCAACTTGCAAGATCTCTCTTCCTCAGCTGCCCCAAAGCACCATGTCTTTCCCAGTCCCCTCCTCCCTACATTAACCATCATGCTTGCCCTTTCTGCATTTCTTCTACTTTCTCCAAACAGCTCTTAGGAAGAGACAGAAGACTTTGCTCTCCTCCACTGACTGTGACAGCAATGTCCTCAATCTCTGACTCCACTCAGGAACAAACCTATAACCTTTTGCCATTTTCCTCAGCTTTTAACTAAAGCTTCCCCTTCCCAAACACTGTTCCCGCCTGCACCCTGCAGTTGTGTTTGTGCATGTCCTCACTCTGCTCACTGTCTCCTTTCCCTGACTTCCCCAGCTGCAGCAGCTTAAAAAGGGAGTATGAGATTTTGTGTGCAATTGATTTTAATTCTTTCCCTCATGCTGCCCCTGCAGGCACTAGTTTGCCAGCCCAGCTGTGGCACTGAGCTCAATCAGTTCTCCCTCACGCACAGCCTTCCCTTAACAAGCTGTGACTGATCAGAGAGGGACAAATGCACACGTACTTTCATATTCATTTCTTTGCACGCTCCAGAGTTTTCTTACAGTGTGAGGCCTATCAGAAGAAAATATCTGCTTTTTTCTGTTGTTATTTTTAAGGTAATGGTTTCCTCCGCAGCCCTGAAAGCACAAACATCACAGCCCTTGGCCTACTGCAGGCAACCCAGAGAGGGGCTCTGCAATGAAAGTAAAGCGGATGAAAGCAGCTGAAGTGCTCAAGCAAAATGAAAATACAAAATGCTTGAGAGAACAAAAAGCAATGTTAGCGGGGCAGCTGATAGATTTTTGAATACTCTTTTTGTAATAAGGCTCTACTGTGTTGTTTTAAGGGCTGAATGGGAGGAAGAAATACAAAATTCTCCTTCCCGTCACCAATTTCCTAGAAGAGTCACAACGATCATAGAATCACAGAATGGTTTGGGTTGGAAAGGACCTTAAGATCATCTAGTTCCAGCCTTCTGCCATGGGCAGGGACACCACACACTAGACCATGTCACCCAAGACTCCATCCAGCCTGGCCTTGAACGCTGCCAAGAATGGAGCATTTACCGCTTCCTTGCACAGCCTGTTCCAGTACTTCATCACCCTCACAGCAAAGAATTTCTTGATGCACAGTGAATCTGGCTTGGACAGACATCTCAGCTTTCTTCTCTTTTAATGCTTAATATTTCCAAGTCCTCCCGTCTATCAAGTCACCTAATGGGTGAGAAGGCCACAGTGCTATACCTCACCTGGTAAAACATCTAGCATGATCATCTGCAAGATCAGCCCCAGTCACTGTTTATTATCGGAGCCTCTCATCTTGTGACCCCTATACCCAGCCAGATTCTAACCTGAAGATCCTTTCACACACTAGTAGCTTCCTGCAAAGCCAAGCATCAGGAGACAGGCTACAAGTTATGCACCACATCTCAGAGGAGTGAGATACAGTGAAAACAGCAAAAATGTTGGTGGTATGTATCATACTTGATACATGAGATTTTACAGTGAAATTTGAATTACAACAGCTAGATCTTTTCCAGATAAGATTTTCAGTATCACTGAAACTGCACCAAAACCATAAAAATGTAAGCTATAGGATAAAAAACCCTGCCATTTTGCAATTAAAAAATGTATCCTGATTACATGAGCATTACCCATGACAGAAGGAAATGGAGGCTAATACAGGGCAAGAACTACATCCATGAATTTCTGATCTCACCCACAATGATTATAAGTGCAGAGCTCTGGAGCACTTATCAGTCAGGGACTAACCTGTGAGAGAGCAAGAACCAGGAAAGGTGCTCAGAAAAGGGGTCCTGCAGTACCCTGTGAAGCCAGAACTAAGAAGAATAAACAGCAGAACAAAGCCTGCACAACAAAACCATGTGGGAGCAGCTGAAGGATGCCATTAAAAAACTACGGATAGATGCACAGATGTCCAAAAGCCACTACATGTTCTAAAACCTGATGCACAAAGGAACATAAAGTCAAACGTCTGGTGATCCTGAACAGAGAAGTCCAGAAAGGTGAGTGGAATAGCACAGAACTTGCTTTTCAAAACACAAATGGGACCAGTGGAGTGCTGCTGAACCTGCTTTGTGAAGAATGTACACTCTGTAACTGGATGTAGTAATTCTCTAGTAAAAGCCTTTATTCTGTAGGAACTGATGATTCCACCAGAAAATGCTGGTATGACCAGTCCCAGACCAGTCATATCATGTCCCAGACCAGTCCAAGACTTGGTCTTTTGGAAGTAAATCAAGGACACGGTTTTAGTATGGCTCTGCTACTGACATCACACACAGCTTTACAAGTCGCTCAGTGCTCATATTTATTGTTAAAACAAGGAGAGATCATAGGAGTTCACGGTGCTCAGCGTGTGGCACAACGGGGTGTACGCATTCTTTCAGTGCAAACAGTGAGGTCTCCAAATAATAAATAAGAACAAGTAAATAATTTTGCTGCTTCATCTCTTGATCTTGTCTTACAAAGGTGATCTTACAGAGTGATCCTGTCAGACACTTACAGATCACCATTATTAATGTGATGTATCTTATTCAGCTATTTGTCCAAAGACTCTTAAGAACCTTAAAAGCTTTTAAAAGGAAAACAGACTTTAAGCCTTGTTATGTAGCAACTGTAGTTATCTTTCTGTATTCCTTAAATCTTACTATTTGAGAGAGAAAAAATAAGAAACATTTTGGGGGAGAGACAGCAAAAATAACAATTTGCAAATCTTGTTGAAATGTATTTAAATCACAGATGCTGACATTTTACTGAAACTACACTTTTGCAGTAGAGGGAATGTAGAAGAAAGGAGGGCTGACCCTTCCTGTCTTGAATGATAAATATTAAATCTACTTGAACTCTAGTAATTTACATAAGCTGAAGCAACAAACAGAAAAGGGCTGGCTGAACCTGAAAGAACTGGAACATTTCTCAGTGCTCTGGGAGCCCTTTCTCATTTCAGTGTGGCTCTGTGTCCTTGGCTATATTTTCTAGCTTTCTGAAGATGAAATACTGAAGCTATTCAGCATTTTGCTATGGTTGCAGAAGAACATGGGAGACAGGCAAGTGAAATTACAGGAGCAGAGATGCCTTCTGTTATTATGTGTAAGTTCTACTGTCATTCACTCCAATTTCAAAGAGCAGCATTTGTAGTTAAAAAGAAAACTCACTTCAGCACTTAAAACCAATCACAAATAAACAGAAAAACATTTAGGGGAAACGCACTATCTTTATCACAGGAGCAATTACCAGCCGAAGAGTGATAGGTGACCCCTCAAATAAGTGGCCATAAACCTTTCATCTGCTGAGAACAGTAATGACTGCCTGAATATGAATTAATTTTATTGCATGAAACTGAATTTCATGTTTACCACTGCCCAAGAGTGAAAAAAGAATGAGTCCTTGGCATGTTCATCTATGAAGAAACTTCTCTCACTATGAAGAACCACGCAGCAAGATTATAATTATTAAAGCAAAGGACCCAGTGAGATGTACAGCAGTTGTCATTCCCACAGCAGTAATTTACTACAGGGCACTTAAGAGGGTCAGCGTGTCCCTCAGGATTGGTCTCCAAATTAGAACACATAACATCCTGACATCTTCTGCTAAATGGTTCCCAGGCAATTGGAACATAGGGATATTTGTGTGCTAGGGAGATAACTGGTATGGGAGTATCAGCTTGGTATTCCGCAGCTGTGAACTGGAAGGACTGGAATAGCAGTTGGTGGCTGGCAGGGTGAAGGAGAACGTGGTTACCCCATCATTATCTGAACTCTTCATTACCATTCTACATTCACAGTGTGCCATACAGCTCCTGCCTGTCTACAAACACCAGTCTTATTTATGACACACCATAGAGCCCCTGAAGTAAGTGAGGTACTCTGGCCCTTAGTGGTTCATGAAAAACTGCTTTGTGCCACATTAGCATGCAAAATGAATGAGGCAGGAGCCCAGCTCCAACACCTCCCCAAAATAATATGTGACAATCTAATTAAACTTTATTGTAACAATACAAGCGAGGAAACAGAATTAAGGCTGAGTAGGCAAGCGCAATTTTGTCATTTCCTTAGCCTTTGAGTGTTTGCAGTTTGGTAGTCTTGTCACATAGGGGTTTTAATAGAATTTTGTTTATTCTTTTTAGAAAACAAATTAAGCGATGAACTTCTATATGGTTCAGCTTCTGCTAGGCCAGCACACTAGACCAAGGCAAAAACCTGCGCAACCCACTGGGCAAATTCACTGCTTCTTCCATGTCTATTGGAGGAGCTCACCTTTTTCCTCAATGTCCTACTGGTCAAAGAGAGAGAGATCCCCTAAGCTAGAAATGTGAGCATAGCACCAGTGTAGTTTGGTACCTGGAAAGCAGAGTCTGGGTACATAGAAAACACCCTGTGAGCACTAGCCCATAACAGTTAATTGCACCAGAAGAACCAAGAGATACCTCAGAACCAAACACCAATCCATTCCCACAGTTGGAAGTGTAATTTTTTTAAGAAATCTTTGTTCTTGTACCTATCTCATCTCACACTTTACAATTAAAAGATTGCTTCTGGGCTTGATATCAAATGCTTAAAGCTGCAGCCAGAAACATAAGCAACCCAAAATAACCCCCTTAGAATGGAAACTCTTGTACATCTTTCATACTGCTATGCCTGGAGTACTCTGCCAATAAGATGCCTAAAAAGAGGGAGAGAAACTCAGGGTGGGAGTGAAGGGAAGGGGAATTAGACCAAAAAGGAATGAAAGGGAATCCCACGGGGAGCCGGCAGAAAAGCTCCAGACATTCTGGCAGTTCTAAGAGTTTGTTCCAGGTGGCAAAATAGACATTCACTCGAGGGGGACTTTTGATGAAAAAGGGCTGGGGCCTTCAGGGCATGGACCTTAGGAGACTCTCTGAATCTCTGCTGTATTGTCTGCCACGGCATATGATTAGCTTCCTGTGCTGTAGCGCATTGTAAAGCCCTTTATAAAGCAATGAATTACACAGCTGAAGTGGAGTAACCACATGCAAGCAAATACAACAACCATTATGCTCTGAGCAACATCCCCCACACAGCCACGAACATTTGCATTAGTGCCAATTAATCTGAGGAGGTACAAACTCAGCGAGGCATAGGATTTGTTCTTTGGTGTGAAGGAGGAAGGGAGGGGAGAAAAATATCCTTTTGTCTTCAGAGAGGAAACATCTGTAGGAGTTTTCAAGGGCTTCGGTGACTTTGTTTAGCGAGGCGCGGGGGAGCGTGCTATTGAGTACTTTGATCTCACCAGCAGGTGACACTGCAGCAAGTGGGAGCTGCTATAAAAAGTTTGCAGCGTTCTAGGGACAAGTCGCACCGCCGGCACGCAAATGTGTTGTACGCGTGTGAGTCACACTTGCCGAGCAGTGGGAGCATGCAGCACAGGCTAGTCTTTTCGTTTCAGCCTCTCCTTGTGTACTAATGCCTCCCCCTGTCTCCTGGCTGCCCCCCACCACTGCTTTCAAACAGCACAGAGTCAGGAAGGGCGCCGAGTCTTTTAACCCTGCCTCACGTGGAGATGCATACGACTAAAGCAACGCCAGGGAAAACTGTTTGAACAGCCCTACCTCTCGCTGAAGTCAGCAGGAAAGCCATATCCTTTCACGTCAGTGCTGAACACCAAGAGGAGCCTACCAAGCACTAAATGGGGGGGGTTTGCTTTTCCAGCTCCACGTTTCAAACAGACATTCTCCACAAGAGAATCATGATGGCATTTATGAAACATGAGTTCGCCTGTGATGTGCTTATTTAACTCTATGTTAATACAAAAGAAAGCAGATTAAATACGTGAGAATTAATAACAGATTTAACTCTCCTACCTCTGTTGTGGCTGGAACTACCAGGAGGACTGACCCTACATAACCCTGAGCTCTAGGATGTGTGTCACTGGGGACTCAGGAAGATCAACCTACTTATACATGAAGCGCCAGGACCACTAAAGAAAAGTCTTCCTGCAGGTGAAGCACAAAAATTGTGCACACTATGCACAAAAATTCGTATGTGCTTACTGATCAAGGCTTGCTCTGCACATGCTGGTGAGGTCCACAGCTACTGTGTACTGCTATGGGCAGAGCAAAGAGGCTATTTTTTCACTCTGTAGTCCCTCAGGTGCAAAGAGGATATAGGCAGAGCTGCCAAGTTTTGTTCAGCTCCGTGTGTGACATATTGAGTTCGTAAATGGGTTAATGGACCGATTTACCACTTTCTAGAAAATTTGCATGAAGCCTTCAGTTGTATTTCCCAGTCAAGACATCCTGCTCCAAACAGCAGGGAACAAATTTGGGAACGAATCCTTGCTGCTGCACATAAGAAAAAGGGAAGGCTGGAGTCCTTCTAAGAGAATCTCAAGAGAGTCTAAACACTGATTGCAAGAGATGATGGGAGGCTGCGGGGGACTGGCAGGCACAGGCGGGTACCCACGTAGGGTTTAATGCCAGAAGCATTTGTAGCAGCTTGCAGTGTCAGCCCTGCCAATGCATGGCTGCTGTACTTCAGGTGTGTTTAGTACAGAGAGAGTGAGTACCTAATGCTAGTACCTGGCACAGTGTGGCCAAAATCAATACCTGTAATCTTGAAGCTCATGTGAATGTGTTAAAAAACAGTTGGAACATGCCAGCTCATGACAGAGGTGCCAAAAACAGAGCGCTGGGCAAGAAGCATGGTCACAGGCAGCTCCAAATGGCTCCAAAGGGCTGAAAGAAGCACAAGAATTCAAGGCTCAAAAAGTGTTTATAAAATGCTCCTACTTAAGCCAGCAAACCAAAGGACATGAATAGGCCTCCCATAACATTTACACACATCTTTGTATGTATAATTTTTTTTTCACTATTTTCTGAACTAGAATGCTGTAGAGCATCAAAAGGATGCTCTCTTTGGAGAGCCAGAAACAGTTTTAAATCTCATCACTTGAACAGAATAACAGGATACAGTTGCACCACTACACCCCTTCCCATGTCCACTGGAAGTGCCCATGGGTTTACTTTCATGCCCTCCCATCTTTTCACTGACAGAGCAAAATGACAAGGATGAAGAAACCCAAAACTGAATTTGCAATGAAAGCAAACACCTAGCAAAAACTAGTTGAGAAGCCACATTTTTTCATCTTTTTTTTTTTTTTTTTTTTATTGGGGGTTGT
>NDXB01017920.1:70734-82791 GCA_002631895.1 Agapornis roseicollis
TTTTTTTTTTTTTTTTTTTGACTGGGAGTTGTTGGAGACATTATTTTTGAGGACCACATGTAAAAAGCCACATGTTGCTTAAAGTGTGACTCTTCTACTGAAGATGTTCCCTCATCCACTATGAGATACAGTGATGGTTGATCCACTGTGAGATACAGCCAGGTTGAGACAGGGCCTTGGGAACATGATCTAGTGGGAGATGTCCCTGCCCATGGTGGGGGGGTTGGAACCAGGTGATCTTAAAATCCTTTCAAACACTATCCATTCTATGATTCTATGATACTATGATGGACTGCAAACTGTTCAGCTTCCACAATGCAGAAGTATCTTGCAATTCCTCATATGTACATGAAGTAGACAGGTGAGTTTATATATGCCTTATATGTTACTTAACATACATTAAACTACCAGCATTTCAAAACTGCAGTGAAGATTGCCCGCCTTTCAAGACCCAGAAAGAGAAAGAAAGCAGCAAACAGCAAAAGGGCCAAGCAGTTTTTCTCTTCATCATTCCCACTTCCTACGTGAAAGGCTCACTGGTAAAATTTGTTCCTAAATTGTGGGGGTTTTGGAATAACACTCCCT
Organism: Agapornis roseicollis; assembly: GCA_002631895.1. Lineage (NCBI taxonomy): Eukaryota > Metazoa > Chordata > Aves > Psittaciformes > Psittacidae > Agapornis > Agapornis roseicollis. The sequence continues at coordinate 71,320 of NDXB01017920.1, forward strand.
AGTCACACAAGCAACACTTTATTTTTCCAAGTGTAGTTATTTAGTTTCTTCACATTTGAATTTTCATGTCACTTTTCTTCCTCTCTGTATTTTTTTAAACAGTGTGAACACGTTCTGTAATTATTGCTGACAGCCCAATGTTTAATGGTGCTGAGTGTCTTTTATGGCACAGTCAGACATTTGTTTGGGAGACAGCTGTCTCTGCTTGAAGTCGCTGCCCCTTAATCTCTGCCTCCACAACCCAGAAGTGGCAACTGTCTGTACCTGCAAATAGTTGAAACAAAGCCTGCTTCCCTCTCTGCACTGCAACAGCCTTAGAAAGCCTGTGGATTTGGTTACTGCACCTCGGCTGAGGGGCACAGGGACAAATAGCTGATCAAGCAGTAACTTGTTAAACAACCACAGCTGTTTCTCAAGCAAACATCCGACCATGCCCTCAGAGGCAGCACTGCGCATGCGGTGTTGGAAGTGAAGACGTTTTTGAAGCCAGGAGATGCTGTGGGAACCATCCCACATTCCTCCCCTGCCCCAGCTGAAAGCCAACCACTGTGCTGTGACCGCAGCTGCTCTACACGCTCCATCTCCTAGCCTCCTCCTGGCCTTCAGTCTTTTTTCCCTGGAAGTGCCAGAAGTACCATCATGTACGTAAAGCAGCGCTGAACTTTTCTAGCTGCTGTTTCGCAGGAATGCCGTCCATGTGGCACACTTCCCAGCTGTTTTCACAGAAGACTGGTCCAGGCAAGCACAGCTTTAGTTAGCCTGGGTGTGACTGATTACCTGCTACACAAGTCAGGAGGTGATTTGATTGGCGCCAGTCCCAAGTAATGTGAAGTAATACAAAACTCATCTATCACCATGTGGTACTATCTTCATGAAGAAAACTTGCCTGACCTGATAATACAGCATTACCCCCAATAATTATGTGATTTAATATAAGCGCCGATTTCCCACCAGTGAATGGGAGGGAGGAGGGCAATTGCATCCATCTGTGTGTGTTTGCCTGCATGTTCCCATGAAAATGTTCTCAGCTACAGCATCTCCATAAGCAGCAGCCTTGAAAGGGCATCAGGAAACTATTTTGTGGGGCAGTGCTGTGCCAATCTGTGTGTTGTCAAACTATGGCGCTGACACTGCCAAATTCTTGTATCTTGAGATTCTTGAACTATAGCAAAAGAGGAGATTGTGGAGCGTGCGAGCAACACAGTCCCTTCCTTTGGTGAACAGGAAAAACTAATCCCTTGCCGCTCTTTTGTATTGCAACAAAAGGAACTAATACATTTCTGTGTTATCAGTTCCCTTGCTCTGCACTTCAGTGAAGGTAGTTTAGAGCAATTAGTGACTTTCCGGCACTGTCTGAAAGAGTAGGCACTTTCTAGCCCTCATTCAGCTTACTTACCAGAATTATTTTTTTACTTAATTCCCCCATTGTATCAGCACAGCAGAAGACAGGCCTAATACTCTCACCATTTGTAAGTCAGCATATGATTTGATACAATTTATACAATGCCCTGAGAAATGAAAGCATACCTGCCAAGAGTATCCTATGCAAATGCTTTGCAGGATTTTCCTTTATGACTAAGGCCAAAAAGGACCATTGTGATCATCTTACCGGTCTCACCTACCATACAGATGTGGCTGGAGTACAGCAAGTGTTGAGCTAACAGCTCTAATGACAGAATATCCACCGCCTCCACTGCACTCTCTTAACACTTAAAAGGCATTTCTACCCCCAGCCTGCAAAAATGGAGAGAGTTCAGCAGCTATGTTTTATACCCTGGAAATGCTTTGTGCAAGATCATCTTTGTGTGTGATACAACAGAGGAACACATCTTTGCAACGGATTTCCCACTTTCCCCCACCTCCCATCACACTTGCCCCCAACCTTGATCTGGGAAGTGTTAAATTCAGAAGTATTATAATGGGTTTCTTTGACTCAACACTGATAAAAGTTTTACAGTGAAGACAATATTCAGCTTTTAAGAAATTGCTCCTAAAATGCAGAGATGTAAAATTATGCTGGTCTCTTTTAATCTGGCTTTGAATCATTCCAGAGGATTGTGTGGTAGAGATGACATTTTGCTTTTCAATCTGCAGGATTTTTCCATTATGTTCTATTTAAGTTTTTCATCAGTTTGCTATAGCTAGAACCAAACTGCAGACCTTTCTTCCTTCTGAAGCAGGAAATTAATACTTTCGTTTCATAAAATTGCCAAAGGAGATGCTAGGAAGTCCTCTCAAATATGATGAAATGCCCTAATAACATATACATTTATTACTGATGTTCCATTGTGAAAATTAACATTTGGAAACAAGACCATTTTAGAAATAAAATTCAGCAGGTAGAACTCTGCAACAAATCATCTTGAAAACCCTGACACCATGAAGTGCTTAGGGTAGGGACCCCATGCTTCTGCTGTAGCAACTCTGTAGGTAGCATGTGGTGTATATTAGTACCACTCTCAGCTGTGCCTGGCCATTTAGGAGTATTATCACAATAAAAATCACCAGCGCCATCACAAACGTTTTTAAAAGCCATAGGCTTCACAAAGGAAAAGCTAAAAAGCTCCATGGGTATTCAGTTTATTCAGCAGAACAGCTGATAACTGATCCCGCAGTCCTTATTCAGGAAAGAATCTAAATCCTATGGGGAATTCAAGTGAGCTCCATTATCTCAAATGCTCTTCACCAAATAACCAGTAACCCCAGAAGACTGGAGATAGATAAAAATGTTCCTTCCTAAACCTAGCTGCCAAATGGAGCCGGCTGAAAATTTTCAAATGGAATTTCTATGAGGGCTTAAAATCAAAGGTGTTTTTGTCTGCATGGGACAACAAAATCAGATCTCCAACAAGGCAAAGAGGCATAGCAACTTTAAAAGCATTATTATTATTACCTTTGTCTAAAAATCTCAGTATTGTTCAAGCCATTCTGCTTCCACTGTATGGGAATGCATTTTCAGAACTTGTGTTTTGCCAGGCTTGGTGCCTTGGCCAGAAACTAAATACCACACCAGAAGGAAATAAGTTATAGACATTTCTTACTGTGTTATACATAATATATTTCTGCAATATATGGAAAGATGACAGCAACAGCACTGCAGAGCATTTCAATTCATCAATATGGTGTCATGGTTTAGACCCAACCAGGTAGCTCGTTCACTCACTCAACCCCCCTTTCTTGCCCTCCCCTGCTTCCATAGGGATGGGGGGAGAATCAAAAGAATGCAGCTCCCACAAGTTGAGATAAGAACAGTTTAGTAACTAAGGTATAACACAAATCACTACTGCTACCACCAATAATAATAATGATAAAGGAAAAGAATACAGCATCCCATCAACCACCAACAGAGTGCTGACCAACCACCTCTTCCAACCACCCCGAGAGAGCTAGGCCTTCCGGATCACCCCCAGTTACATCCTGGGCATGACGTGCTATGGTATGGAATACCTCTTTGGTCAGTTTGGTNGTGCTGACCAACCACCTCTTCCAACCACCCCGAGAGAGCTAGGCCTTCCGGATCACCCCCAGTTACATCCTGGGCATGACGTGCTATGGTATGGAATACCTCTTTGGTCAGTTTGGTCCTGTCAGTACAGTCCTGTCCCTCCTTCCTCCCAGCCCCCCCTCCTCCTTGGCAGAGCATGAGGCTCACAAAGTCCTTGGTCAGGGCAAACATCGCTCAGCAACAACCAAAAACATCGGCCTTATCAGCCTTGTTCCCAGGTTAAGTCAAAACATCAGCTACTAAGGAGGAGAAAAGCTGACTGCAACTGCTGAACCAAGGACATATGGTCAGCAAGGAGGCAAAAGGAGGCTACAGTTCAAACACAAAGATACTGTGATTAAAGTAGCATGTCTCCTGCTTTACTGCTGTACCCACTCCTGCAATTGCCAGTCATGCAAGCAAGCCGCTGATTTCACCAGCTCCAACTGAACAGGCAAAGAGCAGTGTTGCCCCAAAAGTTGCAGGATTTAGCTAGAAAGCTGTTCTTCGGAGACTAAACGAACTATTTTATTTTTCCCAGTGCATCACCTTCAAAGTACAAATTAGTAGCAAATAGTCATGTAGGCTAGTTAGAGATGGGAGAATTTCTCCAGACCTTACAAGGGTGTCAAGTGCAGTTCACAGAGAGCAAAATTAATGCCACTAGAGATGGCCAGAGTTCACCTATGAGCAATTCTCTGATGGGTGATTGCTTCTTCCATATTGCTTTTATAGGCTTTAAGGTGCACAGGTAAAATAAGATCACAAAGTGACTGAGATGTTTTTATAAGTGTGGACAAAGAAGGCAATTTTAAATCTTTTCTGAGGTGTGTATAATTACAAGTGCATTTCAGATGTTGTTAATATGCTTAGGTGCTTAGGGAAAGCAGTCTTATATGAAAGATAACCTTTTAATAGATTGCTTTATTATAGCAGCACTCAGCTTCACCACCCTGTTCAGGGTTGAGTTAGCCTCCCATGTTTTCTACACGTTTATAACTTAGCTGTAAAAAAATCATTTCAATTGAATATTCATGCCAGCTCATAAAATTTCTATGCTAATTGGCAAAAATACAGAACTGGTGAATCTTTTATAGATACAAACACCTACTGGCTAAGGAATTAAGGATTTTTTATATTTCTTTTTTTCCTTTCTTTTTTTGGCACTCGCCTAACTCCATAACCATTCCTCTGGAAGAAGTATATTTGGCAAACGATTAGCATATATTGATTAGTTATTACACAGGAGAACTGTTATTGCAGATGTTTTTTTAAAACTTAATCAAACTTGCATTAGACAACAGATTGCTACAGCTCCAAAGGAACCGTTAATAAAAGCTTTTTTAAAAGAATAAGTTAATTTAGTGCTTATGAAAACAAGAGATCCGTGGAGTTGGACAGGGTCAGTGATGCACAGATTTCCTAGGACATATTGCCAATACACTGCCATCCTGGACTAAGACTTTCTTACTGTTTCAGTCATAAATCCTCTCTGAGCACTGCTGCTCGCCACAAACTGCATGGCACACTAGTGACACAGGACAAACAGTTTCTAGAATTACATTTCTAGTATGGGAACCAACCCTGCTTACCTTAACTGTGCAGTCAGTTCTGCGTGATGCCAGAAGACCGGCACACGTGACCATAACTTGGCTCTTAACTTTTAGCTATGACTTCAGCTGTAGCTTGGAGCCAGCTTCCCAGGACAGTTTGGCAAGCATGCATGCAGTACTTCATGTAGATTTTCAGTGGTGCAGCTACAATACTTGATAATTCAGTTCTGCAGAAACACCCTGCTCACCTCCCTCTCCAAAGCACTCTGTTTAAAATCAGTCAGGCTGCTGGCACATGTAAAGTAAGCAGGATTTCCTTCTCAAGTTCTCTGCTTTCTGATGACATGGCTTGTCTTCTGCACTGTGTCAGGGAAACAAAGCCCACAGGACTTTTTTGTGAGCTCTTAATAGCATTTTAGGCTTTTACTTTCTCTTTTCTATTCAAATTGTGCATCAACTATTGAAGAAAACGTCCCTGCTGATGAGTTCAATTTCTGCACCTGTGTTTTGAAGAGTTCAGTGAAGACCACCAAAGTGCTACTACTTAAACACTGGCTCCTGAACATACACATGCTTCCCCTGAGATAATATCTTAAATTTCCATAAAAACACCAGCATTACCTGCCTACACTTAAGTAAATTAAGGATGGTGATCTGCTTAATGGCAATAATGCAGGATGGGATAGATCTTGATCCCTCTGTTGTATGTGCATGCCCTGCAAGTTCTGCAGGGTTTGTCTCATTTTTAATTCCCACTTCTGAGGTGAGAATGAGAGTAATGTTTCTCTATCTTCCAGAGCCATTGCCATGACTGATGCTGTAGAACACTGTTGTGTGATGCTCAGATACAATTACAAATACCAGATAAACATGCAAGAACTTTACACAGACCTTTTTGCCCCCTATCTTTTCAGCAAAGAAAGAATAAGGCAGGTACAGCCCCTTGGAGCTTGTCCTTTCAGATCCTTGCAAATACCTAAAAGAATCACTACAGAGTAACTTCTTGGCTTCTTTACCTCAAGAAATGGGTCACATGTGCCAATACACCTACCTACCTTAGGACTTCACACTACGGCTTTTAACGTATATCATTAGCAGCATCGTAAAGTCTTCATATGAGTAATGCAACATGTTAAATGGTACTCCAAAGGATCCATTACATTTCGCCAGTACAAATTCACTTTCTACACAAAGAGTTGGCATGATTAATGATCTGTTATGGTCTATTGATTAAATATTACCTGTTATAAAATTGCTTAAATACATATTTACAAGATAAACTGGAACAGCTAACAGGCATTACAGTCTTTGTGGTAATTAATAGGAATGTTATGTAAATACACATTTAAATGATTTATATAATAGGGATCCAAATAAACTGTTATCATCTATCATGCTGTAATGAAATAGCTCCTTTACTGTAGGTAGGTATCTGACCTCTACTGGAGTATGGAAGACCTGCTTATATGTCTCACTGTTCTTGCCTAGCTTCAATAGAAAACCATGCCTAAAAAAGTGCTTTGGAGAACAAAAAGAGGGGGGGGAAAAAAGTGCATTAGATTTGATGGTAGTAGTTAAACAGGCCCTAAAAGCTCTGTAGTCAGATTGGCTAGGGAATGAATGAACACCACTTTGACTGCCTCAACTGCACTAGCAATTATCCCATGAAGGCTACAAGAAAGATGCACAGCAGGTATATGGGACCACAGACACAAGAATGAATTTGACCTACATCTTCTGAGGAGTGTGAGGACCATGAAGCTGGGCTGGACATGGGAACTGACCTGGACCTGGAAACTCAAGTTGATCATACTCCATGGGGCATAGCTACACTGCAGTCCTGATGCTTATAATGCCAAAACATGGGGTAGTCTGCACTGTTCTCCCTCAGCTATACCAGATACAGGTAACTCACACAGTACTTCTCAGGTAGGGCATGGGAGAAACCATCTTTGGACAGGGACTAAATATTGGGATTTTCAGTCCCCCTAAGAAAAAGGAAATTTGAGGAAACCATTAGACATCACAAAATGGATGCAGGAGTTTGTTTTTAACTCTAGGACTTGATTTCAACTTGTAACTGTTAAAGCTAATTGGCATTCTCCAGATTCACAATCTGCAAATAAAATACTATGTTACTTCTGCTAGTTTTGGAGTGTCTTCTTCACTTCAGTTTGGAAACAGTCTAATGTACAGTGAGATAACTAAACCAGGCCCTCAGTTACAACCATAGCTCATTAGGACCACACTTTGCTTTGCTTTGTTCACAAAAGGTATAAATTCAGTTGCTTATTCTAAAATTTCATAATATGGCTTTCCCCTTCAAAGTGTTCTCTCATCACATACTCCAGGCAAAGCAGTGTAGACAAAGACTCAATTCAGCTATTATTTAGTTTCATGAGACTACCTTTCATATGTTACTCAACGTACTGAGCAGTGACTGGGCAAAATGATGAACATTATTTCCTAATGGAAATTGGACTTGGAGGGTCATTAGATCTTCTTCGCAGCTACAGGTGTCACAGGCACAGGGGATGAAGCATAAGCATGTTTTGGCATAGCAGAGACACTCCTTCAGTGCCCAACAGAGTGAACCAAGGCCGTTTACCTGCATGATAATCTGGAAGAAGATGCTGAGAAGGCCCACATGTCTTTGGGTGTGTGATGGAGCCCTGTTGCCGTTTCTACCTAATGAGAAGAAAGGAAAGATGAGAGGACATATGACTACATGCATCCACTATCCACTGACCTCACTGTGTTGAGGATGTGGGAGAACAGAAAACACCTGCTTATGTCTTAGGGCTCCAGATGCAGCTCTTGGAGCAGCTCTGACATAGATGAGGGTGGTCCTCCACACAGCCACATCTGAACCCATCTGAGCTAACCCTGGTGGGGGCAGGTTTGAGCCCTCAGCCAGTAGACAGGCACTAATGAAATCCATTAAACTGTCAACATTTAGGGAACACTGTTTTACAAAACCACTTAAACATACCATGCAACAGACAGCTGAATTAGGCCTGTCTGTCTGTGTGGAGTCAGAAAGAGCCATGTTACTCTTCAGGGGATTGAAAACTACTTTGCAAAGCAGAACCCTGTTTTTTTCATTTTATTTTTAGCAATTATTCAAATGTACTTAAAATGGACAAGTGAGTTTTTAATTCCTTCATAGTAGAAAAAAACCCAAAAATCCTGCTATGAAGACAACCACCACCTTCCAAAAAGAAACAAAAAACCCAAGCCACTGGTACCAAACAGACTTTGAAGAGGTGATTTGAAAGGAGGGGGAGAGATACCAACAGACAGGGTGGAATGTCTGCATGCCATTGGAGCTACATGGCAGGGTGTTCTGAGATGCACAGAAAGAGGTCAGAGCTGATCGCAGGTGAAAGACTGCAATGTAGGCAGCCAGCATGCAGGAAAAGCAAGCTCAGAAAAGAACTGAGGATCCCAGGACCCCGAGGCCACTGGCAGCTGCTGTGAATGTGTGTGTATGTGCCACAGACTGGCAGAAATGACAAACTGAGCCATTGGAGAGAGGCCAGAGCAGCCCGAGTCACTTTTCAAGAAGCCCCGTGGGGCAAACAGTGGTGTGCTACCAGCATGGGCTGCTAAAGGAGCAATCCAGCCACCTCCTGCTTTGCTGGAGGTGAGGGGCTGCGACTTGACCGATAGGTCACTTTCAGCAGGAGATATTAAAGGTGTGGGAAATGAGTTTGAGCATAAAAGAAAAGGTGAAAAGAGTGCTCAATGACTTTACAGCTCCTGCCCAGCAACTGCATATATGAGATCCACTGTCTGAGTATGTTAAAGGAAGTTGGTTTCCCAAAGGCTGTCTCTCTTGCAGTCCATCTTCTACTGGAGAACATATGGGGTGCTTTCAAGGAGCTTCCAACAGCTCCAGGAGCATTTTGGAGTATTTGCTGTATTTAGATAGATCTTTTCTTCTTGTGCTGTGCTGTTTCTGTCACTTCTCATTCATACAGAACTATATACCAATGGAAGATGTTTGTTTTCTTCCTGTTTGGTTAATCTCATTTTTGCTTATTCCTTGACCTGGAGCCATAGTTTCCCACCCTCTCCAAACTGGACTAGGGAAGTCTCATTTTCCTGAAAGGCTTCGAATTTGAATTGATGGAGACAGAGGTGATTATTTAGACAAAGAATAGATATGATATAGAAAACACAAGACAAACATCAGTGGACTCCTCATCTCCAAATTAATCTGTGTCCTGAATAGGATGACAAGGAAACATATTCTCCCATGATCAGGAACATCTGGTTTTCTGCAGTGAAGTTTTCAGAAGAGTGGCCATTTTGTGACACGTACACTAAGGGACTGACCATTATACATTGGCTTTAGGCTCCACATGAGAATGACAGCCATCAGCTAGCAACAGCTGATGGCCCATGAGAAAGAAAGGGTTTATAGTCATTCCCAGTCACAAAAAGCATTCAGTCTTACAAATCGTAACTTCTATGACATCACTGTCATCTCCCCAGCAACAAGCAGTGATGTCACAAGACAAGTGCAGGTATAAAGTAAGCAGTCAAAGCAGGTTAAACACTGGGAAGAAACGCACAACCAATTTTCCTTGCAAAATTTCCTTGGTTATAACAAACGAAGGAAGGGGGAAAGCAGAAAAATAAATGATACATCTGCACAATTGTTTCTAAATGGAATGCTTTTCAAAGCTCACCAACAGACATCACCAACTCTTTAACGTTTTCCTTCCCACTAATTTGTATCCTGGCAATTTACAAGCTATTTCAAACACCACTTTCATTTAATAAAAGTGCATGGCACAATGGGGAATTTATGTAAACAAGGTTGGCAAAATATCTTTGTAGGACATGTTGATAGGAGTCAAGTAAAGAATGAATTAATGAATGAACACTTCAGTAGTTTGGTGTAACTGGGAAATAGCCTAACTGAAACACTAGACTTGTCACTTTACCATATACATATCCATAGAAGTGGACTTTGACAGAGTGAAACAGGCTCAAATCAACCCTCTGGTGGGAAGCCACACACCTCCTAGACCTTTTAAAAGGTAGCTAGTTGTTATTATTATTCAACAGCAGCATCATAAAAGACTTTTCACTCAATAATCCTTAACCATTTAAAAAAAAAAAAAGAAGTATGAATCACTATTCTTATGATATGAGTGGAAGATTACAGTCTGGGTTTTGAAAAGCATTTACTAATTCAAAATGTCTTAGCCAAGTTAACATTTAAAGCTAAAATGACCTAACTGGTCACAAGGCTTCTTGGAGTACAATAGAGAAAGGAATAAAATTGGATTTTCTCCATGATGGATGAGCCTAGGAATGTCCCATGGGAGATATTGCCTAGAGTTTTTCAAAAGATTTGCTTTTTGATTTCATGATGGTGGACGAAGGAAGGCTATTCAAAGAACCTGTTTCCGTTCTCTGCCTGGTTAAGCTGTCCACAAAACTACAGTGCCCTAATATTTGTGTCCCCAAACGGAGATTCTTGTGCTGGATTGAAGTCAGACCCAGCTGACTTCAGTTAGCAGCCATTTCAACTGAAGAATCCCTTCTATAAATGTATTACCTGCACACATGATGTCCTGGAGATAAAAACTGACAAAGAAACTATCCTTTTATATTACAGAGGTCAAAGGTACATTAAAAGTGCATGAATGGCTGTACTACAGGCTATTTAATGGTATTTAAAAATGTAAAACTTGCGGGGCATTATAGCAACTGATTTATACAAACATACATTTATACAAACATACATACATACATTTATACAGTTACTAGTAATTTACTAGCCCTTTAGCAACACTGTATGCATAGAGTCCTAGTATAAGCTGTAGTATATACAGCTTCAAATTTTTAAAAATGAACATCATAAATTATGCTCCCAGCTCCATATTTAATAAGCAAAAGGTCTTGTTTTCCAGATTGCTGAGTAGTCTGTAATTCTCTTCACTTCACTGGGAGCCATTGTAGACTCAGCATTTTCCAAAGCAGCCTAATTATTTAGTTGCCCAAACATGATGTAAGAAAACCAACTCACAGGTAACTACTCCAAAAGTGGCCAAATCCTGGTTCTTCACAGGAGAAGGGAAACAGAAAAACAAGGTCTCTGAGGGCAATAGGTATGTTCTAGGGTACTCTCAAGACACAGAAGCTGGCGTGGCAAATAAATTAGCTGTTTTTATTGAGCTCTGTGTTTCTACAGACTACTCCTTGAGCTCAAACTCTTTGCAAATCACTTCAAGTGACTCCATTCCGTCACTGCCTGCCAGCTCAGCACACTCAGTAAGGGAGTACTAGTGCCCCGAAAGCTTGCTCTTCTCAAAGGGAACTGAAACAGGAGATGACTTTTCTCCCTCTCACATCAGCTAGTGCAAGGTCCTACACCTGGGTCGGAGCAAACCCAGGCACAGCTACAGGTTGGGCAAA
>NDXB01017922.1:0-35005 GCA_002631895.1 Agapornis roseicollis
GGCAGCAGTAAAAAGGGCTCTCTCCAGCTAATTATAGCTTCTTGATAAAACACTTCATATAGTGCTCCACTTAATGCAGCAAAATTCAAGGATGATTTCTGAATGAATGCTGTACCTACAGAAGACTGCCTTCAAAGAACAGCAGTAACATCAATATGGGCACTATAGGGATAAACAATTGTGCAGAGGCTTCCAGTGCTGCACTGTAACAAGAACGTAACTCAGCCCTTGACTGTATGTAGTAAATGGATGCTTTTCCAGAAGGCACAGCAATTTTAAGCACATCAGGTTTCCTCTATTTCCAGGCAGCTTTTCCCAAAACACTACGGGAATTTTTGCAGCTTCCTGTATGAGACTGAGTTATGTCATTCACTGCCCACAAAAGCATCAAAGCCTTGATGTAAAACTATTGAGGTCAGCTCACTCAGAACCAGTTATTATTATAGTCAGTCTGTAACTACAGAATTGTGCTTGGTCTGTTCTCTTCAAGCATAGTTACTCCCGAGCAAATATACTCCTCTTTCTCATGCCACCAGGAAAGAAATAAGGCTCAGAGCAATACCTTTTTCATTAAGGTCAAAGATCTTAATGTGAAAAGATGCTAAAAGGTAAGGGTTATTCACAGCCTCCCTGGAACAACAGTCCCTCTTCCACCTTACGAGCTGACATCCAGTATTATTACAAGGTCTGCTATTGGAAAGAGGAGCATTAAGCCTTACAAGTTGCTGCAACTGAAACACTTAAATGCCTTGTTGTTTGGCTTTAAGGGGAAAACAAGGTTAAACATGGAAAACATGGACTACAGAATTCTTTTGGAGACTATTCTGAATCTAAATAAGCACTGCTGCACGTAACAAATGCAGAGTTAACACTCTACTTAGGAGAGCTAACAATTCTTCAACCCTTCATTCTCCCTCTTTCCCTACAGTGTTCCTTGGTTTCTATGGAAAATGGCTCTTACCTCCAGAAAGTCAGCAGACAATTCCCCCGGGGACTGCTTAAATTAAACTTTACAAGAAAAATTCCGTTCAACAGATTTTTATTTATCAATTTGTTTTTGTGATTATAACTGTTTCAGTTTTCTTCCACTGAAGACAAAATACAAACTTTTACAGCAACACTTGCAGAGAGCATTCATAACAGATTGATATTTGCACAAGTTGGCTTCAAGAAAAAGCCAGATAACTTGAAGAGTCACTACAGTTCAGTGCCTAATATTCATGTAGGGGCAAATACAACTACAGATCTATGAGCTACCTTCCACTTCAAAACACAAGGCCAAGAAAAGCTGCAAGTTGTTACCTCAGGTTTTTTTTTGCTAGTACACAGCACGGATCAGCCCATACTGATGTTTCACAAAGGAGTTATTACTAATCATAGTGAGGCAGCCAAGCACATGGTGAAGATGTATAACCCAGCCCCTTCCTCCCCCAGACAATCAAAAGGGAAACAATCCTACCCAGAACTCTGTAAACTGGGGATCACACCTTGTTGGCAAAGCGAACAAGCAAGCAGTGCGCACTGCAGGCCTTCCAGAACACTACTGAATCAATACCGTACAAGCTTGAGTTTTTCAGATTGGCATCTGTACATGTCAGAGATCCTGGGTTTCCTATAGTCTTGGAAAGTAGCAATTGCTGGCACCAAGAAAAAATTAGTAACTAAGGCAAGGTATCCTTTCTACCCTTTTAAACAAAATTTGAGGCAAAAGATTAAGTAACTTTAAGGCACTTTAAAAACTACTTTTACTTTGCTTTACCAGCAGACTTTATCAGCAACCTAAATCAGGGTCAGCCTAGCTCACGAATAAGCATTTTAGCAGTATTTTATAATGTCTTCCATGCCATGAAGTGTTCTGTAGCAATTTTCTGCAAGTTACCCAGAAGATAGCCCTTTGAGGCCTCCAAAAATTAAGTACTAGGCATAGAGTTTGCTTTGCTGAGCTGACGAAGAACTATCACAATTTAGCAAGTTATTTTGCTCACTGCAAAGTAGAGAATACAAGCTCATGGATATCTTGTTAAATAAATGTAGTAGAACAGTTCTGAGATAAGGAAAGGACAGATTAAGTGATTTCACAGTAAGGCCAAGGATATACCATCTAACCCCCACACATACTGTTGCTGGAAACTGGCTGCTCACTCTGCTGTTTTAATAAACCTGAGCTGATTGTCTTAGTTTTGTTTAGAAAAATCAAAAGCTAATAAACTCAACGATACAGTACTGGTGAGTAACTCTGTAGCAATTTCAGTTTTCTCTAGCACAACACAAACAATGCCATTTGAACTAGAAGAACAAAAGAAAGCAGCACTGTGCACTTTAGTTTCCGACTGAAATGCACTTAATTTGCTTCATATTTAAGCTCCACTGCCATGACTATTATCTGCATTAATGCAGCATTTTCTGCTGGGTGCCAAATTCCAGTCAAGTCACAGCTATCAACAGTACTGCAGATTATCCCGAAATTGATGATTAAAATATATCATCAAAAGCTAAGTATTATGTGCTACATCCACCACCTGAATTTCACCTTTACTTCCATTCTTCTGTGGGTTTACTTTCACAAATGCTCAAGTCACTGGGAAGGTCGTACCTTTGATACTCAGATCACAGTGGCTGATCCAGCCAAGGAAAAAAAAATATATACTATTTGGCCAAACAGATTTCCTTAACCAGTTCGCTGGAGGGTGACACCAACCTGATGCAAGGAAGGGTGGAGGGGGGAAAGTGAAAAGGTGTAGCCCTGGCAATCCCAGGACTACAGCAATCCTGACTAGGATCAAATCAGCAGATCCTCTGCATTATGCTTAACTGCTCCTTCAGCAAGCAGACATACCAGAGGGTAAAAAGAAACAAACCACCCAAACCTCAAAATTAATTGCAATGAGCCCAGGAACTGTTTGAATAAGAAAGTTCCCATGATTTTCCAAACACCAGTATTTCAAGTATAAATCTAAGTTGTTACCTTTTTATACAGGGACTGAATTGAATTTTATCACTAGTTTTATGGTTTGTAGGCAAGAACAAAAGGTAAACAGTAGGTGACTGTTACTGTACCGTGCTTCTCCACCCTCACAAGGTCCATAGGGGACAGTTATTTAGTGTAAAAAGTTTTTAAACTGGAATGCTCAAGTCCCATGTATTCCATTATCCTAATTTAAGCTAGTATTTAATAGCTTCATCTGTCTTTGAGAAAAGTGGGACATTTTTGCAGCCTTTTGTTTACTCTTTTAAGGCACTAATCTTCATTTCCCCTTTAAAAAGATTATCCTTACATTCCCTCTCCACCTGCAACGTTAATTGAAAAGGGTGTAGGACGTGTTCGGAATGCAGTTTTTAACAGGCAACCTTCATTCTTGTATATAAAAAAAAAAAAAAAAAAAAAAAAGTTATGTGATTCTACTAAGACATCATCTACTTCTACAATTTAGTTTATCTTTCTAGCAGTACGCTTTAAGAGCCATACGCTAGTATAAATGGTATTTCACTCCCTGAAGTCAGTCACCAGTAATTCACATCCTGACAAAGCTGAAGGGATACTGTATCAAATGTTGATTAAATTAGCCTTCACAAGTCATCACAAGATTATCTACTCAAGACAGTGTTGCCACTGAATAAGAATCTCTGAATGTCTACATTTGGCATATCGAAAAAAAAGTCCCACAGCAGCAGCCACTAAAGGAAAATAAGACAGCCATTAGAACCCATGCAGCATATTCCAAGTACTCCTGTTGAAGAGATTAATGTCACATCTTGCCAAGTATAATGTTGCAAAAATATTCTTTTAAAGTCTTCTTTTAGAGATTTAAGGGATATTATGAGCTGCTGTCTTCCATGAGCAACAGAAAATATTTTGGTTCAGTGAACTACAGGTGTTGGGCTACAAGTCCATTACAAAGTGGCAGGTCCTAAAGTGTGTGGTAGTTCCGGTCTTTTGACTTGCAGAATTTGTACAGAAAGAAAACAACGGCCTGCAGACCCAGAACAAGGACAATTCCACCTATGAAACTTGCAGCATCAAAAGTAGATTTGCGTGGAGAAGGTGCAGGAGTCACAGTAGCATTTGTACCTGTTAAATACAACATTAAGAGTTTGTAAGTGCACAATGCTCACAATAGTCTTCCAGGTTCTAGTACTGGCTTCCTGGTATCAAGATTACCCACTGTATCAAATACCAATAAGAAAACAAACAAAACATAAAGACATATCAGCAGCTGCATTTAGAACAGAGATACTGAAATTCTGATTAAATGCTTTTCGTAAAAGGCTAGAGCTATTTATAGCTGCACTGCCCTGGACCTCAGTACTGAGCAAGTCCCAGCTGGACTTTTTGTACTTCAAAAAGCAAAAGCTTTCCTCCTTTACACAGAAATATGTTATTGATATACCCAGATTTGAAACACATTTTCCAATCTCTGCTGTTTGCTCCAATTTTCTGTTTGAATTAAATTATTATCTTCCAGATAGACAAGAATCTAGCTTAAAGAAATTAGGTGAAGCCACAACATATATGGATTTGGAAGTAACAGCCATCTACTGATGGCTGGTTTTAAAGAGCTTTACTTCACGAGAGCTCTTCTTGAAATTGCATATTCAGGACTGATGCAGAAATAAAATACTTCAGCTTATTTCCATCATTATTATGCTGAAGTGAAAAACAAAATGCCACCTCCCAAACATAAGTGAGTTAACAAATGACTTCCAGCCACACCATTAAAACCAGCCAGCTCATTTAATTTGATCAACACACCTGACTTTTAATATCTCACCTACAAGCTCTGTTTCTCAAAGTTCTACTTTGCTACATATATACATCTTCAAATTACAGACATGCCATAAAGTTCAAAGTGAGGACAGCAGATATGTCAATACTACTTTAATGTTGACATTTAAGTCTTTCAAGATGACACTTTTAAAATGACACTAATTTCTAAGTATTTAACACTTTAATTAGGCAGTAGTAGCAGGTACCTGGAATACTGGGTGTCGTGGTAGCTGAAGTAATGGCAGTTGTAGGTACAGGAGGATGTGCAGTTACACTGGTGACATTAGCTGCTTAAGAGAAGACAGTATATGCATACCATGAACTTCAAGAGCAAAGGTCTTATGTAAATCACTTGTCTTGTTTTGCTTAACAAGAATAAGCTTTGACCTCAGACTGTACCCCACACAATTTAGATATTCAGCTGGATGGCATTTAGCCAAGCTTCTTCAAACTTGCAATTAGCAAGGTTTTTTTCAAACTTGCATACCAATGTTATCCAAATATTTCAAGGTCCTTCACAGATCAGACACTCATTCTTCATTCAGACAAAACCACTTTTCTTTCAAGTACCAGTATAAATATCTGAACAAGAATCAAGACAGTTGTTTCAAGACAACTGATAGTCTGCATCAAGCCAAAGGGCTTTCATCAAACAGCCCTCAGAATCAGTTAGTGTTTATTGTACTAAAAGTACTTAATGTGATACCTTAAGGTATAAACACTTAAAGGATAGCGAAACTTCCCCTTTCTCCCCCTGCTATCTTCAAAAACACTAACGGAATAACATTATTGAAATAAACAAACACTCACCTGTAGATAGGCTGCCTCCTATAAGCTATCAAGCCAGAACACCGCGTCTCTGACCACCCCTCACCCCAGACCAGCACTACTAAAATTTAATCAGTATTCCACTATGTGCCTGGGAGAAGTGCCAACATTTGCAGGTTTACTCAAAGCTAAACCTCACTCTGCTGTACATGAGGCCATTCTGAGCCTAATCAAGTACCAGCTCATTACCTCCCAGCTCCCTTAAGCAGATGCTGTAAAAAACAAACAAAAAAACCCCACATCCAAAACACCCAAAACCAACCAAACCCCAACATTTCTAAAAAACTTCACTCTTAAGCTGGCAGCACATGCAACAACAACAACATGGAGATGACTAATCAAATTTAATCGATTATCACTGAGCCAATGCTTAACTATATTGTAAAGAAGCATTTTCTGATAGTTTTATAAAATCCCCTTCTTCCAATGCTTGGGACCATTTATGTATTTCCTACATCAGATGTTTTGGTAGTCAGGTCACTGCAGTTATCTGTGGAAAAAGCCTTGTCCTTTATTTCATTCACCAGTTCCTAGGTTGACTGTCATTCTATGTTCAGAGGCACTGCATTACCTATAGTAGTATGAGCTGTTGTAGGACTGGCTGTGGTTGTATTGGAAGATGCTGTGGTAGTAGTATTGGAAGATGCTGTGGTAGTAGTATTGGAAGACGCCGTGGTAGTAGTACTGGAAGATGCTGTGGTAGTAGTATTGGAAGATGCTGTGGTAGTAGTATTGGAAGATGGCACAGGATTACTGGAAAGAGCAACTGTAGGAGCCATGAAAAAATAAGAGAGTTAAAAGAGAATAATCGCACTAACTAAAAAACCAAACCACCAAACAAAAAAAAAAAAAGAAAAAAAAACAAAACTCAAAACAAAATCAACAAGAAAAAGCCATAAAGTGAAAAGGCAACAGGCTGTGTTTCAAGGAATTCAGATAGCACCAAGTTTTACTGCAGTTTTGTTCTGAAACTGCAAAGTAGTTGAATGTTCAATTCACACGTAACGGCAAAAATTGCATGAGCAACTACACGGAAAACCTTGTCACAGGCAGCCCAATCAAGCTAGTGTTCAACTGCCAACTCATGATTCCTCAAAGCAAATAAAAGGGAGATGAGTCCTACTGTACAAGCAGTAGAACTGTGCATGCTTTACACAATAGGACACTAGGTATTCAGTACTGCTTCCCAACCACACTGCAACTAAAACTGAATCTGACCTACCAAGCTCAACTAGAAATCAGTGGTTAGACTGCTGAAGTCATATGGGGTGGGGGGAAACCAAGACATCCTTATGAAAAAGCTTTCTGTTCCAGGAATTGTTGCTGCTTGTATGTGATCCCAACCTCAGCATGTGCTGTAAAAAAAACCCACTGACCTCATAATCGTGAAGCCTTCTGCAACTTACTGAATTAACAGAGTTAATGACACACAGACAGCTTATCTAAACGGTTGCTTAATCATACACCAATACATCAGCAAGCTTCCTCCTGAAATACCATTATGTCCAGAAGCCTTTATGTCCAGAAGTGAGCTCAGGCTCACTTACATGTGATTATCTACACCTTGAAACAACTCAGCATGATGAGAAACCAGAGCTGACTGTTTCTATAGAGACAGGCTGGATACATCAGAATATACATTCTCTTAGGTCACATTCACATCAAGCCAGGTTAGGGCCACCCTGATGTTCTTCCATGTCAATCCTCAACCCTCAAATACAGTGCTGAGCCACGACACTGTAAGAGCTGATAAGGTATACTGGCCCCTGTCATACCAACAAAGACCCTCTACTAATGGTGACAATTAGGTTTCCTTGAATACCCAGAAACTAAAACACAACCTGATAAATGTCACTACAAGTTTAACAGGAACAGATTGTAGAAATTCTACTCTTAGATATAGAACAAGGCACTGTAACACCATGCTCTCTTTGCAAAGCACTGGGAAATGGTAGTTTTAACACTCCTGATTAAAATGAGATTGTTACAATTTTAGAAACAACACAAGAAGTCCAAGTGGAATCATATCTGACCGGCTGCCACTGCCACCACCACCACAGTAGCATGGAAGCTTCATCTCTGTTGGTGAAAGCCAACCTCTTTAGCAGCACTGTTGAACTCCTCTAGAGTATTAAGGATATTTTCATTTGCTGTTCCAGATCTTAAACACAGAAAATCCTATTTTCAAGTCCATTTCCTGTCAGCTTTCAGAAAAACTAAAATTGGTGGGCTTTCACAACAGTGAATGTCAAGATATCCCACATATCTGCTTTGCACAGCAAGCACAAATTGATGAAAAGACTGAAGGAAATTTTCAACTGAACATGTTCCTAGCATCAAGGATTTACCTTACACAGTTCTATAACCCAGACTCTATACTTCAGAACTCCATGAAATGTTGTGCTAGTTAACAACTGAAACTGGAAGGTTCATAAGCTTTTCCTATTTTCTGCATCTCAGATGAAGCAGCAGATTTAGCAGGTGAAAGTTATTGTGACCATTAAAGCTGACTGTTTTGAGGATGCTGACAAGTTCCTTAGGATGTGCTCATCTAATAGAAAACACTATCCATTTTAATTTGAGAAACTAAGGCAGCAGCCAGAGAGACATGTGCCTAGTAAAGTATGTCAGGCTTCTTGAAACAGCAGCAGTAAGCAGTAAACTGAATGTACAACAAAACTGTGTATTCTAGTTTCACATATCACAGGTTTAAGCTTGCAGCAAAGTGCTTATTTACATACTTGTACACGCTTATGTAAATTGTAGGAGGCACATTAATAAAGGTCAACAGATGAAGGAGTTGTAAACACAACTGCTTCACATTAAACAATGTGAAAACCGAGTGTCTAAATACTTACCAGAACACTGTACTTCAGCAGTACAGTTTGCATTGTTCGAAGCTACTTCTGTTTCATTTACACATGACATGTCTCCTGTCAGAAAAGAGCCAAGAATATTTACAGCAGCAGAACTTAAAAGTGTTTGAGACATTGTTCATAAATACTAATAAACTGTTCATACAACAAACTAAACACCATCTTCTAGCCAGGACAACATAAAGCCACTTCAATATGCAGGACTTCAGTGTTGTATGAATAATTGGAAAACTTTTGAGTATTTTCTTAAACTACAGCTACTTTACCACTCAAATCAACACTTAGGCAATACTCATACATGATTATGCACCATTCTACAGTAACTGTTGTCATGGTTTAAACCCAACCAACCATGCAGCTCGTTCACTCACTCAACCCCCCCCTTTCTTGCCCTCCCCTGCTTCCAGGGTACAGTATACAACTGTATAGCTTGGTATTTTTTTATTCATATCCTATAGAATTAGAAAGTGTTTCTACTATTTGTGACATTTTCCAATTTGAACATTTTGCATTCTGGCAGCATCATTAAAAAAAAACAAAAACAAAAANAGGGTACAGTACTGTATAGCTTGGTATTTTTTTATTCATATCCTATAGAATTAGAAAGTGTTTCTACTATTTGTGACATTTTCCAATTTGAACATTTTGCATTCTGGCAGCATCATTAAAAAAAAACAAAAACAAAAAAAAAACCTACCTTACTGTCTCTAAATTCTACATGCAAGCAAAAATTAAGTTTTGGCTTTTTTAAACAGATCCTTGACCTTGAAGTTGTTGAAGACAGTTTCATATTCTCTGCCTGCATAGTTTTTTCCTTCACCTCAGATTTTAACCTCTCCTCAAGAAGTTACACAGATTTTTGTGTGTTTGCATATGTGCCTGTTGGTCAGGCAACACATGCAAAATTCAGAAGAGCTTCTTGAAGGACACTCTTGTACTGGGTAAGTTAAATCCAAACTACTTTTCATTAGTTCCAAAGCTCCTTAACCTTCATATGTAACCTTGCTTGGTCATCTACAATTACATACTACAAAATCACTATCACAATTGAGCCATTCTGTCTTCATAGAAACTGTTTCCACCTCACATGAGGGGTACAAATAATCTACTCAAGCACTAATTACCTAGTATCTGCAAGGCTTTGTCAACAGCAACTTCATCTCCTCCAGGCCTTAGTACCAGAAGCCACCTAAATGTAGTTATACCCAACTCTCCCACAAGGAGAAAAAGCAAAGCTCTGAATGAGACCAGCTAATGTTTCCTTGGCTCTGTCATATTCCCATTAGTGGGTTGACAATTCTTAGTTTTAGGAATACTACTCTTCAGATAATCTTATTTAGTAGACTCCTCTCCCTTACTGCACTTCAGGAGTAGTCCCTCAAAAACGACTGAATCACAGTGATGTCCCTGCACATCAGAACCCACTCATGACTCCTAACAGCAAACACAAGTGACTAGTTTGTTCTACAAACATTCTGAACCATCTGGAAAGCATCAGCTTATCAAGAGCACAGATATAAATTAAAAGTCTTAAAAATCCAGGATTATTTTAAATATGTTCAGCTATCTCAATGTAACACTTTGACATGCTCAACAACAGATAAATTTTACAGTTAATGCTCCATTAAATTATCAAACAAAACAATGTATTTGTGCAAGGAACATTAATATAGTACATCTAGCTTGGTTTAAGGTTCTGCATGGCATAGTAAGGATCTGCACCATTTAGTCCTCCTTACCTTCACATCTTATCCACTTGCAGCCTGTTACACTTGTGCCATCACCAATACATGAACGGCAATCAGAGATGTTTCCACAGGTACCTAAAAGAAAAAAGCATAAGAAACGCATTGATTAGGACAAAATTGCTACTGTCAAAGAGCATCTGCACCCACAGAAACAACTTTGAGATCTATACCTTCCCTTATGTTCACCTGTGTTAAGGCACAATCCTTCTCACAGAACTACACACAACCAAAAGCTAAAATTTAAAGATACATTTGACGAAACACATTTCCCTTCAGACACTACAATACTCTGAAACCAGAGTCAACCTGTACACCAAGATCTTGCCTGATACAACCTCTAACCACAGTAAATTCAGATAACGGAGGTACTACTCTAGTGGAAATCACCAAAGTCCAAATTAGTTTTGCAGAAGTTCACTGAAGCCTCAGATGGCAAGAACCTTGCTCCTTTAGATAACATTTTTCCTTTAGGTAATAATACAGTCAGCTACAAATAGCCCTGCAGTGCAGGAAATAAAGACAAGAGCCTAGAGGACTTCATCTACAAATGTATGTAAGGAAGGGCAGAAAGAAAGTCAGTCATTGATATTTTGATCACAGCAGAAGCCAGCAGCATAACCAGTCCAGCTGCTTTCATACATCAATCTCAGCCAAACACTGTTGCCTTAAAATCACGACAACACATCCACTACCTCGATCAAGTAAGATCTTCTCCCAATCTCCAATTTTACCACAGTAGTTTTAATTAAGACTTACTCATATAGCCATAATATGCAGAAAACCCACACACAACCCACAACTCCTCTCTGCAGCACATTTCACATCATATCCACCTACTCCAGGCACCTTTGGATGACCTTTCACTTTTCTCAGTTCTGCTCCCCAGTGAAGGGAACACTGCTATTCACAGATCTTTGGCAAACAGCGTGGTGATTTACATCTCAAGATAACAGCTACACATATATCAACTAACTTTAGTATTCTTGTAATGTGAGTTAAGTCTGAATCCACCTGGGCTTTCTCTTGTTTATGGTAATGTGAGGCTAGAAATCCTGGCACTATTTCTTCGCTTTTAATAAATGCCAGAATACGTGAAAAGACCTTTGTCAGTTTGCATCAGTGAGGTACGAAACAGACTTGCTTGCTCCCATCAGAAAGAAGGCACTTAAACAACTTTAAGAGCTGTGTGACAGTTTCTGGGTAACAGATTTCAGAAAAGTCATTTGTTATTCTGCGTAAACATCTGAGGAACAATCACAGCATGCACAACACTTCTGACGAATAAACAATGTTCTTTTTTGTAAATTCCTTACTGGTACAAAGAAAATCTAGCACAGTCTGTCTGTGGAGACAGTAGAGTCAGCACAGCCAGCTAATACCAGGTGCACCAGGATGTTTAGCTTACTTTCAAAACAGCTTTCCCAG
Organism: Agapornis roseicollis; assembly: GCA_002631895.1. Taxonomy (NCBI): domain Eukaryota; kingdom Metazoa; phylum Chordata; class Aves; order Psittaciformes; family Psittacidae; genus Agapornis; species Agapornis roseicollis. The sequence goes on from NDXB01017922.1 coordinate 11,643, forward strand.
ATTAGAGAAACACATCTGCACAAGTTAAGGGCTGAGAGACCTTATTATCACAGCAAAAGGTTTCAAGCATGAGCTGTTAACTTAAGAATCAGCGGCAGACTGTCAAATGTTCTCCCAATGCTAATAAACCTGCTGTGAAAGCCTCTCTTAGGGTCTTCATATGAGATAACAGCAAGCTCCCCATCTCTCTCCATCCGCAGATGTCTGCTCTTCACTTAAGAAATTATTCTAGTACCACAGACTCGACTCTTAAGTGCAGGCAAGCCCACGTTAGTTCGCAAGATGAACCTGACTCTTACACTAGGGTAAATTCGGATATTCCCCTTACACTTGAGGAGGAAAACTGGAAACACTGAACAGAAGTCTGTCCTGCTGAATCAACACTGCCCTCTCCCGCTACACAGGAGAGGTTGTTAACCTTCGACTCTCCGCAGTCCTCAAGTAGCTCACGGTTCCGACAGAGCGCCCGATATCGGCTTACATCACGTCGCCGGTGGCTGGGCTGAAGAGGAAGTCTAGAAGGGCTGAAGGAGGTTACTGGCCAGATTCAGGCATAACTGCGCCCAGCGCCATTATGCAGCGCGGCCAGAGAACACAGGAGTGAACAACCTCCTCCCTGAGCGTTTTGGGGCACGCACGTTTTGCGGCTCTTGGCCGCGCAAACACTTCAGCAAACAGCTCACAGCGGCAGAGAGAGAACAGGCAAACACACAGGGCGAGTAACGCGGCTAACCTGGGGACAACGGGCGCCAGCGACACAACACTACCACTTACATAAGTAACTCCCGCAACCTGACCTTCGTTTAAGTTAGGCAAGAAGCGAACACGCCGCATACATTGTACTGGACACAAACGTACTCGTTCGCTGCGTACGAAAGGGATGTTTGGGGCCATGTCGAGCCGCGCTAACGGAATTCAAACCGCGCGCACCCAAACCCTCCACAGCGAGGGGAAAGGCGAGCACGGAAGGGCCATAGAGAAGCGAGTAAAAGTTCGGCGGCTGCGCTCCAGACGCCGCGGGCGGGAGCGGCCAAGCTATGAGGGAGCGCGGGGCGGCTCTCTCCGCTCCCCCTCACACCCGCCGGGCGCGGAGGGCCCCGCTGCCCCCCCCCCCCCCCCCCCCACCGCTAGGCAACGGGCGGGGCGCGGGACGGGGAGGGGCTGCCCCGTCAGCAACTCTTTGCCAGGGTGGCGGCGAAGGGGTCACCTGGCACTCACCAACGGTCGCGGCGCTCTTCGCGCCAGGCGCGCCCACCCGCTCCCCCGCGGCCAGCCCGCAGAGGCAGGCCAGGCACAGCGCGGCGAGAGGCAGCGCGGGTGTCCGGCGCATGGCGGCAGCGGTAAAGCCAATAGAAGGGTCGGCTCTCCTCGTCGGCGCTTTCCCTCCGCCGGCTCCACTCCCGCTGCCTCCGCGCACTCTCTGAGCGGCGCCGCTCCGTCCCGCCCCCCTCCCCACCTCCACCGTCACGTGAGCGCAGCCGCCTCGGGCTGGCCCCGCCCCGGACGAACCAGGAGGGTGACGTGGACCAGCCCCGCCACCCCGGGACAGCATTTCCCGCGCGTCACGCGCGTCCCGACCGCCTTCCACTTTCCCCGTCCCGTCCGCACAGAGGCCCCGCCCACCCGCTGAGGTCCTCAGAGCGGCTGCTGCTCATTGGCTGGGAGCGAGGCGGGGGGTAGGAACGCGGCTCTTCTCGCGCAGGCGCTGTGCGTGAGGGGCGGTTGTTGAGTGGCCGTTGGTGTAGCCTTGGGGCGTTACAAGCTTGGGGGATCAGTGGTCATGTCGNGAGGGTGACGTGGACCAGCCCCGCCACCCCGGGACAGCATTTCCCGCGCGTCACGCGCGTCCCGACCGCCTTCCACTTTCCCCGTCCCGTCCGCACAGAGGCCCCGCCCACCCGCTGAGGTCCTCAGAGCGGCTGCTGCTCATTGGCTGGGAGCGAGGCGGGGGGTAGGAACGCGGCTCTTCTCGCGCAGGCGCTGTGCGTGAGGGGCGGTTGTTGAGTGGCCGTTGGTGTAGCCTTGGGGCGTTACAAGCTTGGGGGATCAGTGGTCATGTCGGGGGATGACGAGGTCTTCCTACAGGTATCAGCTGGGCAGGGAGAGCTCCCGCCTTCTTATTGTGCTCTCAGCACGCTTCAAGCACCGGCTCCTGTGCCTCTCCCAGCTCCAGTGCGGTGATTTTGTGGTGGGTTTCTCACGGAGTGATTGCTGCTGCTGTGAGGTTCATCTCCTCACAATCCTCCCCCTTTTCTGCCCTGAAAAAGCTTCGAAAGCAGTACGTAAGGGTTTAAATGATTACCTGGTAATAATCACACATGAGATTTAGCAGTCGGGGTGTCCATGAGGTCTCCAAGCCAGTGCTGGTCTCGCCTATGTTGGGGGTATGGGCAGGTCCATAGTGAAATATCTATTACCAGGAAGCATTGTAACAGCTGTAATTCTTAACACTATCTCCATCTGCACTACAGGGAACATCTGGAGAGGGCTGTTTGGTGACCCCATAGGTTGTTTTGGTGGGGTTAGCAGTGCTGTTGTATTTGTTGATCTTGAAAGTCTTTTCCAACCTAAACAGTTCCAGTACTCCCTTCTGATAACTGAGGAGAGTTCCCCCTCAGCCTGTCATATTCCCTCTCTCTGTCTTTTGTTGTTTTTTTTTTCTTAAGGCAGCTTGAGTCAATGTATATCATCAGCAGTGGACTCTGCAAGTAAAAATTAGTGTAAATCTGTCTCAACAGTTTGTGCAGTGCCAATTCTGGCAAATGTTGGGAAACCAAGACAAACATCCATGCCTGCTTGTAATCAAGGAGACCAGCCAAGCTAGAGCTACAAAGCAAATTTCAGTAAGGTTCTGGTGTGACGAAAGGTGCCATTAGAATGAAAGAACAGAGGAAAGAGGAGATACAATCAGGAAAATTCTCCTGTTTCTCTTAAGTGTGAACTGGACTTCGGCAGTCAAGAAGAAACTGTCAAATCCCTAGCTTAATCTTCCATTTTACTTTCTTTCCCGAACATGTTTTATTGCTAAGAGCCCAGAGACCAATACAAATTCAGCAACTTTAAGGCAAGCTACCCATCATGATTATTGTGTGAGCTCCAGAAAGCTCTGTAGGACTGTTAGTAATACACAATTTGGGTATAGGGCTTTCTGACAAGCTTCTGTGCCATCTCGTATAGTGGTGCTCCTGCTGGTGGGCAGGATGGCTAATGCTTTGCTTTTCTGCAAGAGTCTTTGAGTGAAAATGCAAAGAAAGGGCTGCAAAGGAAAGAGCAGAGAAACAGTTTTGCAATACAGGAACCTCATAGCCACTGAGGTGAAATGACCTAACATTTTGTTGGGTGTAAATGTCAGTGACACCTGAATTGAGTTCTGAAGCAAGGAAGGTGTGAATGAAATCACAGACTCCCTTCAGTTATCTGTTGTTCTGCCTGTACTTTTTACTGGAGTGTTAGTGTGAAATACTTCAGTTGTTCCTGCAGCGTGATTAAAGCTGCTGTCTTTCTAATAAGTGTTTTTCACATCCATTATTGAAATACTGTGATTCTGTTCTAACGTTGAATAAGTAGTGTGTAAAATAAATTGAGGAGCAGCATAAACACATACTGCAACATAACTGAAGCTGCAGTGAGCATTGAATAGAGGCATTTCCTATGGCTTAGGGTCTCCTACAGGGATCAGCGCTTGATTCATAGAACCTCTTATGATTTCACTAGATATGTGCCATTATTTGAATTCAGGTTTTCCATTCTGCAGCTCTTGTAGGCTGTGATATTAAGTATCCGTACAGCAGTTGTGACAGTGTTGTGTGAAGGATGCAGCAGCAGTTCAGTTGATGTGCTGGGGACATGAAGTGTCATGGTTGCTACGATCTGTATTTCATAAGGACTCCATACTGAAAATCTGTTCTAGAGAGGAAAAAATAGGACAAATGTCAAATGTGATTGATAAAAGACAAGACTCTAATTAGTGTGTTTATATATGGAAAAAGTGGGAGAAAAGGAAGTACATAATAAAACAGAACTAAGATTACCAGCAGAGCAAGAATTACAGCTACAGCATGTCCCCACAAGCGAGTGCAAACATGTCTGTCATGTAATCCTGGGGGCTGGTGGAGTCCAAGTGAACAATAAATGTGGTTTGTCTGTTTTTTCTTAAAGTCAGCATCTTGGGATTTTGTTGCAGCATACAGTCAGCAGGATCATGGCAGTCTGGGTTGTTGTTGCTGGATCTAAAATAACACATTCATCGCTGTACTTGTTTTTCATTGCGCTGTTATATATTTAGTGGTTAGTTAAGGCATTTAACTCTGGTTTGAATCTATAAGGAATTCCAAGCACTTCATTACTGGAAATTTATGTAAAGTCCTTGGCAAAAATGGGTGAAACCTAAGGATCTGCAGATGCCCATTTTAGGGAAGCGCATAGAGTAAAAGCACATAATGTACTAAATGCCCAGGATTCACAGCAGATTGTGCTGATTGAACTTTGGAATCATATAGCAGTTTGGGTTGGAAGGGAGATTAAAGATCATCTAGTTTTAGCCCCCATGCCGTGGCCAAGGACACCTCCCACTAGACCAGGTTGCTCAAAGCCTGGGATGAGGCAGCCACAGCTTCTCTGGAGTGTTTCAGTGTCTCACCACCCTCACAGTGAAGAATTTCTTCCTAATACCTAATCACCTCTGCCAGTTTAAAGCCATTTTCATTTGTCCTATCCCTACATGCCCTTGTAAGAAGTCTCCAGATTTCTTGTAGGCCCCCTACAATTATCCCTACTATTATTAACCCCTATCAACTGGTGTGTGGCAAGATGTGATAATGGGCTTTGAAATAGATTCCAGAGGAGGGTACTGCAGTTCAGGATGGTGGCAATGAATGAAAAAAAAATAAATTAACACATCAGTAGGTAAACGAAAGGGGACAGGTATTTGGTTCAGTTTGTTTTCATTTCCAAATTGCTACTTCACCTGCATGCAAAGAGAAATGTGTGAAGTGTAAATACATGATGAGTGTTTTAACAAGGAACAGACACCACCGAGAGAGGTTTCGGGGGATTTCATACCACTACATAGTAGTGCATTATTGGATTATGATGCCATTCACCATCTTTGTAATCTTTCAGAAATAATGCCTCAATTCCTGTGCTCAGAGATTTATAACCAGAGTTAATCTTTGCATTGTGAGACAGGTATGGCAGTAAACCATGCTGCAGAGGTGTGTCTGATCAGGGCTGGATACAGCCCCAAGGCACATTCAGCGTGGCGCATGCTGTGCTGTGTGATGTCTAAGTATGTGTGTAAGCTGCTCATGTGTATGTCACCAGCAGAAATTGTGGGTGAGAACATTGGCACCTGCACTGCTCAAGCTGCTTGCCTGAGGCCAGCTAGCTGGAGCTATGTCTGTATGGTGGCCTCTCGTGTGTGCTGCAGTACAAGCAGTTCAGCCCCACCACATGGGGTGGAAAAGTCTGCTTTCAATATAAAAAACAGAAAGAAAAATATATGCATAGTGATAGTGAGAATGTAGTAGTGCTAAATTATTCTTCTTAGATCTTTTATAGAGGTAGCGGTAGAGGCCACTGCTTTTAGCCTAAGGCAAACTGAAGAGATGTCATGAGGACAATAATGGAAGGCAAGAGGCAGAGGTGAGATGAGGTGGAAGGAATCAACATTTCCCCTGCACAGCTAGTGCCAGCCACAGAATGAGTTCAAGCTGGTTTAGGTAACTCAAGAACAATAAGGCTAATGTTTAGATGGAGTCTTCCTGCAACAGAACATACTTTTACTGTATTGTAACACACACTTTTCTGTGGGTGATGGCATAGTACAGCAGTGGGCTCTGGCCTGTGTCAGGAGAGGAGCCCACTTCCTGCCTCTAGGAGCTCAGCTGTGTGCTCAAAGGTGCTTTAGCCAGCCTGGGAGCTTCTCAAGAGAAAGAACCTCAGCAGGGCTCCCCAACTTTTCCTCACTAGATGCTTGTAAACCGGGGCTCTTGCATCTGGCCCCTGCCTGAGCTGCAACCTCAGGGGTGTTGCAGCCCTGCCTGTGCCTGTCCTTGGGTCATGTTGACTTGGCCTTCAGCATCTGAGGTACAGGCATCATTGAGCTCTGTTGTGTTTGCCACCTGTTACTGCTTCTTCACATCCTAAACCTTACCAGAATTACAGTAAGAAGCCCAATGTAAAGCTCTAATAGCAAAACTTGCAAGATACCAGTTTTTCTTACAGAAGTGACACACTGCATAAATAAAACACTCCGTAATCCAGTAAGGTAATTGTTTTCTCAGGATTCTAGTTGGTGCCATCTGTGCTTTGTAGAAGGGAGTTTTTTTATATGGTTGCTGGGAAGGGAACTTCTCCAAAACCATCAGCTGGCAATGGAAATCTTCACCTCCCTGTCTGCAGACTGTCCTGGATTTCCTAGCTTTTTGGAAACCCCGTGGCTTGCCTCTGGACTTGTGTGTCCTCTTGAAACTTGTGCATGCCACTTCTCTGGTGTGGCTTTCTCAGAGGAGGCAATGCATTCCTAGTGACTTGACCAGAGATGTAAGATACAGTAGAAAATATGGCACAAAACATCATTTTGGATTGAGGTTAAGACTATTCTTCCTTTCCTGTTTCATTCTTTATCATTAGGCTCCTTAAGTATACCCAACTTGCAGGCACTGGGGAGCCAGGTTTGAAAGACACGCTCTTTCTTTTAGGTGATCTCCTTAATAGTGGATGAAAGATGTTACCATGTTTTTGCTGGCAGAGAGTCCTGTCCTGACCAATGTAAATACAGTAATTGTGGCTTGCCTGAAGGATCATTATGCATGAAATTCAAAATATTTCCTGGTTGTACTCTCCTCTTCTCATTATAATGTTTTCCATGTGGTGTAACTTCAACCAGTTGTCTCCTGCCCAGTCACCCTGTGCAGATCTTCTAGACCCCAAGTGTTTGATACCCTGTATGTCAGTCATATGTCAAGCCATCATACTTGTTACCAGGTCTGTGACTTTGCATGCAGGATCAGCTTTCTGGTACTTGATGTGGTCAGGCTTTTGTCTGCCCTGGGGGATCCCTAGCACTGCCCATTGCCAGAGCATGAGTTTCTGGGCTCTGACTGCTGATCAGATGAGGACTGTGCTCTGGCTCAGTCACTCCTGGGGACTCAGTCAGTGGGGTGCAGCCACACTGTAGATTGGACCTGCCATGGGTGACCAAGCCATCAGCAAGTAAAAATCAATTGGTCTTTTAACATTGTCATCTATAACCTGCAGAACTAAAATTAGTTTTCTGACTTTTATCTTTAAATATCTGAATATAATTTTAAAATAAGAACCACAAACTTCTGTCCCAGGACTGAGTTTGGAAGTCATATCCTTTCATAGCAATAGTCTTTATTACTTATGAAAGTAATTTGTCAGCAAATGTGCTGTTTTATGAAGAACACTGTATTTTCACCTTTGACCCAGAACTATGAAGTGAAAATAATTACTCTAGGCAATTTAATTGATTTGAAATGTTCCTACAGAAGACTTAGCTCCTGTGTCTATACAGTCTATGTATAGATTGCATACATAGATCCGTGCAATGCAGAATGCCTTAGAAAATAGAAGGATAAGATGTGTAGCTCCTTAGCTAGCTACAAACACATACAGATATTTTAGGTTAAATAAACTTACTGTTTTGTACCATAATTAAAGAAAAAGCTAATCATGTTGCTAAAACTAAGACAATCTCTGCACTTGTTCAGAGCCTGTGGTCTATGCTCTCTTCAGGCATTCAGTTAATTCATTTTGACGATTTGTTAAATTCATTCCCATTTAGCAAATAGACTTAAGATTGTTGTTTTCATTAAATCCATGGGCTTAAGCTTGGACAAAATTAGGTCTCTCCTAATACTCCTCTAATTCAGTCTTTTCCATCTTACACTGGTGCTGTTTTGTGGGCTTTAGTGGCTCATACAGTGAGCTGAGGAGCAAAGGTCACTCAGCACAGTACTCATAGCAGTGCTGGAAATTGAGGTGAGAGAGCTGTATACTGACAGTGTCTGTGGCCCTGGCACAGCAGGGCTGGTTTAGCATGCTCTTCCCTTTGAAATTCCAATGCATTTGGTTATGACCTGTCTTTCCAGGCTGCATTTTGATCTTCTACATGACTTCTTTTAATATTTACCTGCTGTCATCTGCTGAAGCTATCCATGCCCAAGCTCTTCACTGTACATCAGAGAGATCTTGCATGTAAGAAATCACTGACACTAGCAATCATTGTGTATTATATTGTGTATTTGGGTGACATAGTCTAGTGTGAGGCGTCCCTGCCTATGGCAGGGGGGTTGGAACTAGATGATCTTAATATCCTTTCCAACCCTAACTATTCTCTGATTTTATATATTTGCATCCACACATAACCTTAAAATTTCCAAGTAACTTTATAAACAATATTTTTCGCTGTTTTATTTGCAATAGTCACATTTTTGTTATTTGACACCGTTTGCCAAAAGAAGTTACTTAAAGCTTATGCCTGCTCTACCATTTCCTGGCTTTAGCCTGATGGAGCCCAGCTTGATTTCAAGGGTGTTACTTTTAGCTTATAGTAGTCAGTGCAGGATCAAATACATGACATTCAGAGAGACCACAGTCCTGCAGAAACTTTTTTCCCTGCTTTCTGAGGCAAACCTGGTAGGCCAGTTGTGCTTTTGAGATTGTGGTAGAGGCAGAATTTAGCCAGGAATAGTTAGCCTTATCCCTATAGGTGTGTATCCATCTGTCCACCCGTGTTCTAGCCATATATACATTCTATCATACCTGCTTGTCGCTGTGTAATCATATTAATGCCATTTCCCATAAACTGTCCATGGGCACTGAGATATGTCCGTAAGTCTTTCTACACCCCTGTAAAAATGCTTTTTAACACCTTATGAACATTTTTTTTTTTTTAGCTAAAAGAACACTTTCAAGCCGCTCACATGTGCAAGAAGTGCTTTTATTTTTGCTTTAAGTGAAAGCCATTAAGCTGAGTAGAAAACTGTGCTCTACCTTTCAGCAGGCAGGAAAACCAGCTGCTGATCACGGCTCAAAGGTCCCACAGTCTGTAATCTTGCAGGGTACTTTAGGCCTTTCATTGTCTGTAGGTACGGCTTCCAGTCTCTGGAGGACCTCCGTGCCTTCGATCAGTTGCCTGCAGGAGGGAGAAAGTGCACTTGTGATCTATCTCCATCTGGAGCCAGATATGCGGCTTCTGGCTTGTGCAGGGCTGTAACATACCCAGGCACTGGTTTCCTATCGACAGGCTGCACCCGCTCTGATCTTTAAAAAGTTGGTCTTTGCAATGGAGTTGCAAATGCCATGGCCTCTTGATTAAGTAGCCTCTAGTTGGCATTTTAGGAGAGGTGAAAATACTGTAGCTTTATGCAGCTGCATTTATTTAAAGAAGTGTTGTACCATGTGACCCAGCTACAAATGGCCATTACTCTTGAGGAGAAAGAAGTCAGGAGATGCTGTCAGAGGTGACGGTATTAAAAGTGACTCCCTTAGAAGTATCTTTTGTTTTCTTCCTTCACAGCACCAATCTGAATCCTGAAAACAGTCCAATATTTTGCAGTCTTTACAGTTTTGAGCCTGTCCTACTCTACCAGTGTGGGAGCATGAGCTGTGCCTTCTGCAGGTAACATTGCAGCAATGGATGCCAGCAGTGCTCCTGAAAGCTTTATACCACATCCCACCCCAGCTCAGCCAGCACAGTGGTAGTATGTGGGGAGGACATTGCAGGTGGCCCTTGCCCAAGTAGGGACATCAGAAGGATTGAGCATAGCAGAGCTGGAAAGTGCCAGGCTGTGCTCCTGTGCTGTGGCTACTTTGAGCTCCCACTCAGATTTAAGGGAGCCTGGCTATAAGATCATAGATCCTGCACCTTTCAAATTACACAGAGCTGGTAGCAGGGCAGAAACCTTATGTGAATGCCGATGGTTATAAACATGTTCAGCCAGTAATCGCTTTTGGGTTGTCTCTGTAGGTTTGACAGTTACACTTTTTGTTTCCTTTAAAAGTCCTTTCTGTGGTTACAGTCCGTGATGTGGTTAACATGGAAACTGCACTGCAAATTTCTCTGTCTATGGTAATACATATATATTCTGCTCTCTTACATCAAGCAAACTGCCCAGAGCAATAATCTTCCTTATTACGTTATTGGACAATCTAAAAACCTTAATAGAGCCAGCCATATACATTAACCTACTGAGAACAAACTCGCAGCATGCATTCACTAAAATAATCCCTTTCAGCTTGTGAGGGCAGAACAGAGCCTGAGGCTTTGCTCAACAACCCCTGTTCATCAGGGCCCACTTTCAGCTGACACCAAGGTTTGCAGCCTGGGTTCAGGAGATGCCCTTGCCTTAGCTTTGCCACTGGGTTTTCCAGCTCAAGAAAGCCAGGCCAGCATAGAGAAAGGAGGGATGGGTGTCACTAGGCACTTCAAATCTGACTTTTCTATCCTCCCTCTGGCAAGAGGCATCTGTGTGGGCAGCTGCTGTAGGGATTTCATGGATACTTATTCCCAGGGCAACATCCTGCACAGTTCAGTAGTGTCAAGCTTATGTGTACCTACCCAAAAGCCACGTATTTCTTGTCCAGGTAGGGAGATGGCTGGAAGGTGATGTAGAACTGCGAGCCATTGGTATGGCGGCCCTTGTTGGCCATCCCAAGGATCCCTCTTCCCTTGTGATGGACAGAGAAGCTTTCATCTAGGGAGAGAGTTCAGGGATGAAAGGCTGCAACTCTGCTGCTCTCTTTGCTGCTGTTCACTGTACAGCTGCCTTTTGCCAGCTCCCACAAGTTCCCCTTTGCTCCTTCCCCACTCTCTCTTTCCCTTCTCTTTTCCCCCAAAGGTCTCATCGAGTCTCATGCAAGCAAAGTCTGGTTTGAATCAATGTCCTTCCTAGAAAGAGCTCTCCACTACCATCTATTGCTTAAGCCAGTAAAGAAGCTAATGAACAAATACCCATAAAACAGCACTCTAGTGAGTATTAGAGCCACAGCAATGATGCCTCTGGCTCCCCTTTGTCTGTAATGTGTTTCATCAGAGCAGCTCAGGGCACTTAGCACAGCATTTCCCGATGGTTACTTGGGATTATTCCCACTGTACAGATGAGGAAGGCAGGAGGCAGAGCAGATGCTCCAAGCACAGCCTCTGCTCTGCCTCCCCTCATGCTGCTGCCTGCAGTGAAGAAAATCTCCTGTGAGCACAGACAGGGCTGTGAGGGCAGGACATGCAGGAGGGCAAGCAGGAGACTTCTTTAGCCAAATGAAACTACAGAGTTGAATGAATGGAGAGCAGATATGTAGTTAAGGAGACCAGGGTGGTCGCAGAGCTGACGCTTTGTTCCAGGGTGAGGAGAGGAGGCAGGTGATGGGAGCAAGAGCTGCAAGGAGGTGAAGAGGATGCTCTGCGCCAGCCAAGGAAGGACTGGTGAGGCTGTCAAGAGGGGTGACTGTGGAAGAAAAGGCATTAGTTGTGCTTGGGTTTGGGGGATGATGGCAAGGACTTGATTCCATCTTCTCCATGGAGGGGAACCTGGCTATGAGGTGCAAAGCAGGGAGTCCCCTGATCCTGGCCTCCCCTGTCACTTAGAAATCATAGAATAGTTAGGGTTGGAAAGGAACTTAATATCATCTAGTTCCAACCCCCCTGCCATAAGCAGGGACACCTCACACTAAACCATGCCACACAAGGCTTCAGCCAACCTGGCCTTGAACACTGCCAGGGATGGAGCACTCACAGCCTCCCTGGGCAACCCATTCCAGTGCCTCATCATCCTAACAGGAAAGAATTTCTTCCTTATATCCAATCTAAACCTCTCCTGTTTAAGTTTGAACCCATTACCCCTTGTCCTATCACTACAGTCCCTAATGAAGAGTCCCTCCCCAGCATCCCTGTGGGCCCTCTTCAGATACTGGAAGGCTGCTAGGAGGTCTCCACGCAGCCTTCTCTTCCCCAGGCTGAACAGCCCCAACTTTCCCAGCCTGTCTTCGTATGGGAGATGTTCCAGTTCCCTGATCATCCTCGTGGCCCTCCTCTGGACTTATTCCAACAGCTCCATGTCCTTTTTATGTTGAGGACACCAGAACTCCACACAATACTCCAGGTGAGGTCTCACGATCACACTGAGTTCTCAACAGACTTGAAGAAAACTGTAGAAATAGTTAGATCTTACCGTTCTCTCTTTTTCTCTTTTTTTTTTAATCCTTTCTACCCAGTTCGAGAGCCACTTCTCAGAAACTGATTCATAAAAATGGCAATTGGATTTTAACTGAATGGTTATTCCCTGACTGCTGCCCTGTGGTTTGCAAGATGATTTCAGCAGACTCATTTTGGAGCAGGATGCTTCATCCTATGGCATGACAGTCCAGTCCAAGTGATTTTCTGTAATCACCTCAGCTCATTCTGCTCATTACAGTAAAATGCAGTTGTGCCTGGCCACTTGCCAAGCACGGAGCCTCCCAGAACATTTCCAGCTGACAGAGGCATCTCTCAACCTTTTCAGGTATTGAAGATATTTCTGTTCTGCCCTCAGAGTAGACTAGTTTTGCAGGAAGTACTGGGAAAGCAAACTTAGCCTTAGAATAGAAAGGTATACCCAAGGGAACACCTTTCTCAATGAAAAGCAGCTTTTAGTTGGAAGGGGGGCAGGGAAGAATTAGCAATCGTCTCCTTTAATACATCAACACATGGAGTATGTGCAATATGAGTAATAAAAGTCAAAACTGACAGATTCCAAATTAAATCCACCTTAAAAAACTATTTTGACACATTGTCACCTTCCCACATGGCATGGGAGGTTCTTTCCTGGATAGCACAGAGAAAGCACAAGCCTGGAGGAGGAGGATGTAGCTAGGAGCAGAACACTGCACATGGGATTGGGGCTTCATGCCGCAGCCTGGGCAGCATGCAGGGCTGCAGCTCTCCTGTATGCAGAGGGGCCTGTCCATGCTCAAATTCATTTTCCTCCATGGATGATTTCTACCTGACCAGAAAGTGCAAAGAGTGTAAGATGTGCACTGTCACAAATCTATTGGGTAGCACTGCTGGAAAAGCATCCTTGGTGACATCCACCTTGCTGACAATTTAATAGCCAGTCCTGGTTTTTTCCAATATCACCTTATGCTCTTTCTGAGGCGTGCGTGTCCTAGGAGTCTGAGCTTGCTGCTGTTTCAGGAGCAGTAGCATCAAGGAAGTAATACTCATCCCTTCCTTCCCACTCTGAGCAGCCCTGAACATCAGTGCCTGAAGGGCTGACAGGAAAGCTGGAGAGGGGCTTTTGACAAGGACAGGTCATGATAAGACATATAACAATAAGGCTTTAAACTGAAAGAGGGTAGACTGAGGTTAGATATTATGGAACAGTTATTCCCTGTCAGGGTGCTGAGGCACTGGCACAGGTTGCCCAAAGAAGATGTGGCTGCCCCATCACTGGCAGTGTTCAAGGCCAGGTTGGATGAGGCTTTGAGCATCTGGTCTAGTGGAAGGTGTCCCTGCCCATGGCAGGGGGTTGGAACAAGATGAGCTTTAAGGTCCCTTCCAACCCAAACCATGCTATGGCTCTATTATTTATTGCCTTAAATCCCCCAGACTGCCACTTCCAGCAGTTTTCCAGCACACCAGTGCTGAGACATAGCTGGGTGGCCCTCCTCCAGCTGGGTTTTGCTTTGTCCAGGGCCTCAGGGTGAGAGCAGCTTCCTCTTGCAATCGGGTTCTTCTGCATCTTGGGGAAAGAAAGTTTTCAGCCACACGTGGCAGTTCTGATCTCACTGTTGGCTGCTGCCAAGACTGCTCAAATGTAACATCATTTGCACCATTGGCAGTGGGAAAGCTTTTATATAAGGGAACATAAATCAGTTTCAAAAGTGCTTTAACTGTCATAAAACATCATTATGGGTAGCACTTAATCTAAACAGAAGATCCCAAACGTCTATGTCAATTATATGGATTGTTTTTCTTAAATATTTCAAGTTCTAATGTTCTTTTTTTCCTTTATATTTTATTACTTTATATCATTATAGGGGAGCTTTTTTTTTTTTGTTAAATTTAGCTCATGTTTGTCATTTCTTGAATTTCATAGTTTTATGAGATTCAGAAACATCTCCCCTTAAACCCACAGAGTCACTTAGCCTCTGGCAGTGATGCCTGTGGTGTGCCCAAGCCTGAAATGTTGTATGAGGTCTAGGAAATTTAGAGTTAAAGCTTACTTCCATTACTTTAAATGCATTTAAGTGGGTGGTATCGGGTGCCTGGAGATCTGTAGCTAATGCACTTTTGCATTTCTAAGGTCCTGCCCACAAAGGTGAGTATTCACAGTTAGAAGTAGGCAGCAGGTGACCATCAGCCCTCATTTAGGCAGCGAGAAGGGGCTGGTGGAGCTGAGCCCCTGGCAGGGGACATCAGGGGAAGGGGACGAGGTTACAGATCAGTAAGTGTCCTCACTAAGCAGTCCGCTCTTGCTAATGCAAGCAGATAATAATTCTGACTGAAAAGCAAGCCCATTTCCTTTAGGGAGATGAAAAGAAATTCCCAGGTTATTTTTGTGAATAAAACCAGATCAACAACCTGAGTTTTGTGGAAATTTGCCGTTTGCACAGTAAGATAGCTGAGGAAACATACCTTCAAAGGTGGGACCATAAATTGACTCTCCTTGGTCTCCCTTCCCAGTGATGATGTCTGCAGGGTAGATAAGAGTAACCATCAGAGACCAGGTTTATCACAGGCATTACTGGGGGCTGTCAGTGAGCAGCTTGGCCAAGGTCAGAGATGTGGGTTGTGCATCAGCCTGGGGGGAAACTGCATCCATCTTTCTGTTTTACCACTGAAATTCCAACAGACCTTTGGGGAAAGCTCTGCTTCCGCCCCAAGAGACGGTCTCTCTGTGAAGAACTCTTTCACTCAGCACATTTAATGTCTGCCCCTCTGAGAAGTTTCAGCATCTCCTGCCAGGAGAGCTCTTACAGTGGCAGTGCCAAGGAAAGGGCACCTTGGAAAAGCATATCTGCCATGGGGAGTAGGGTTAGAAAAAGAAGGGATAAAACTGCAGCTGTGATGCTATGGTGAGTTAACTCCACTAACCTTTCTAAGAAAAGAGATTTGGTAAGAGAGAAAATCCCTTTGAACCAGATTTCTGATGAGTGAGGCAATGAAGAAATCTGATGCATCTATTTTTTTTTTTTCTTTTTTAAGAAGTCTGAATTTTTACTTTATTTAGACATTGTCTTATACCATCAGGTTATCATTAGTCCTCTACAGTAGCAAACTTGTAATGTTAGGTTGCTTTTATGGACTACATAGGAAATGCAGGTAAAAAGAAGTACAGGTAGGCAAGATGTATGATAGCCCAAAGGGGTGTAATGAAGGAAGTGCCATCTGATACACCTGTCTTGACTTCCCTGGGGATATCAGTCAGGCAAGCTGCGTGACCATCATTTGTAATGCCTTTCTCCTCAGTGCTACACTCCAGGCATAGCACTGGCTTTCAGGCAACCCACAAGTATTCAAGGGCTCTGATGTTTCACTGAATACCTCCATACACTAATCTCTCTATAAAACAAGTAATATGTTTTCCTGTTATTATTTTGTTCATGTTTCTCTAATTAGGAAACCAAAGAATTGCCAAACTTAACCATAAGTTCTTACAAAAGAGCTTCTTGGAAGAGACTTTTAATGTTTTCAATTAGTTTCCTAAAGTTTTTTGAAAAGGTAAGTGAAAGGACAAATTATTCAAACTTTTCCTACAATTAGAAAGTGAGATGTCTAAAAAAGTAAATGTTTTCTGGTTTCTATATCTATACTAGTGAAGAGATTATCTTTGTCCTGGAGTTCAGTTGTGTCTCTGTGGATGAAGAGTGTTATTCATCACACACACACACACCACAACCCCCGCTCCCCTCCCCCCCGGCTTGTGCTGTAGTTTGGTTTTACTTGGGACACCTGGAAACGCACCTCCTCCTTGGATCCACCCATTTTTCACTATGCGATGAAAAAGGGAGTTCTTGTAGGTGAGCTCTCTGCCGTCACAGCGAGACTTTGCTCCTCCAGTGCATAGAGCCCGGAAGTTCTCACAAGTCCTGGGACACGCATCTGAAAAGAGCTGCAAGAGTGAGAAGATGAGAACACGTGTGGAATTCATAGCGGACAATGTGTGAAAGTCCTTGCTGACATCCATCGGCCAGATTTCTGTCCCCCTGCCTTCAGCAGGTGAAACCACTGTACTGGGTGGACTTGTTCCTTGCTTTTCCTTTTCTCCTTTCCTACGTACCTCAAAGAGCAGCCTCCCGATGGGCTGTTCCTCAATGGCTATCTCCAGGTACACGAACACATGCTGTTTAAAGCATAAACACAACTGCAGTGAGGGAAAGGTCAGCTCTCTTTGCTGTGCTCACTTCCTAACGCAGGCCAGGGTCCAGCCACCCAGCGCAAATGGTCTCAGGAAATGGCTGTGGGACTGTCAATGCACAACAGCATTCCTACTACTTTGTGTAAATAAAAAAGTAGAGCATGTTTCACTTTGTTCTGGAAAGAAGTAATCCTAATGGTGTATTAAAATGAACTACTGGGCAGGGCCTGCTTCTTTATCTTGAATTTATTTACATGCCTATCACGGCCCATAAAATACAGGCAGAAAGAAATGAACCCACAGGAATACCAGCCACCATGCCAAAATGGACATATCTGGCTATTCCCAGCCAGACTGGTATTTGTTCTGGTATATTTTTCTTTGCTTTCCATACTGTGCAAGGGCTGGCAGCACTGAACCCCATCCTATCACATCACTTCAGGAGGTCTTGGCTGGGAAAGGAGAGGTTTGGCTGTTGGGCTTTTGGTACCCAAGAATAAGGGTATCCAAGGATTTTAGTATCCCAAGTGGTTTGGGATTTTTGAGCAGCACATTTGCAGCATAGTCAGCATTGTGCTTTTGGCTGTTCAGCTCTGACACAGTTAATATGTGTCAAGCACCCGGGCGAGTGTTTGCTCCTTCCTGGCTGCCGATAGTGCAGAGGCTCTGCTGTCCTCCCCACATGGGATGCTCCCAATCAGCCTCTCCATCCCCAGCTGTGGCCCCCCAGTCACAGGGCAGAAAAGCACAAATCTACCACCTCTGTACTTGTTCTCCTTCCTCCCTGTGGTACTTGCCCTTTCAGACCTTGCATCCTTGTCATAAAACAGTGCTACTTGCCTGGGTGCTTTTCAGATGTTTGCTGTAGAAGTCCTCAGCAATCGCTTGGTAAAGTGCCGCAGGCTTATAGTCATGATAGCCCCACTCACGGTAAGACCACTCAAGCAGATCCTTCTCATCCCCCAGCAGCCGGCCATCAAGGAAGCACATCACCAAGGAGGTGTAACCCCACACCTCACCTCTCAGTTCCTGCATTTCAGTGAGACAGCAGAGCCTCAGGGGATTAATTACACACTTGGTGAAGAAGCAGTCGGTAATATTCAACACAGGTAATGTGGCCTGTGGTACTTCTATGCATTTCTTACTTTTGAAACACCAAATCTCACCAACTGGAAGGGGTTTGGCAGCAGCTTTTGGTGAAGTGTGCTGACATTGCACTGTTAACATGCCCTAAAGATCTGGATCCTGATGCTACAGGACATTATCGTGGCAAGAGTCATCTGGGTGTCACTTTGGGCCAGTTTAGGCTGAACAGGAAAAGCACCTGGAGAGCCCCATCCTGCCTCAAGGGTCTCTGAGAATGTTAAATAAATTGGGGTGGAAAAGCTTACTTCTGACATCTGTGGGTGGCACCAAGCTGGGAGAGCCTGCAGCCCCAGGGAGAGGACTTGTGTCTGAAACAACCTGAGGACACAAAAGTTACCTTCTTTTTCTCCTGTAAATATTCATGCCATGCAAATTCTACTAAAGGCTGTATTACAGGATCTGCAAACTTGCTTGGAAACTTCAGCTTCAGAGCCTGTATTTTCAAGGTAAGGGAAAAAAAATACTTGCTTACAAGCAGTTTAACACCCTCCCACGCTCTATCCTATCACAGCTTGTATTCCCCATGTGAACTACAACCTAAGCCATGTTCTAATCCAGTTACTGCTCTGCACCCCTCATGCCTGTGGCATAATTGCCAACACTTGCGGGAGTACACGCAAATCTTTCTGAATCCCTGCTTGTGGATGCAGTGAGTGTCTTGTTTTCCTATGATGGGCTGCTTCACAAGTGTCACTGAAGTTACATTGGTAGTCCCCCTGCCCCTCCGATCATGTGAGCTGGTTGTAAGCATTGAGGTATTCAAAGATGCTGCTGAGCACCTTGTACTGCTTGTTTTGCATGTATTTTTTGCATGCATGGGGAGTCATAGCCTTCTTACTGCACCAGGACATTGGGCCTAGGGCCTTGGGGTGAGCAAGTGGCTCGGTGAAGGCTCAAGGTGAGTGTTTCCAGTCCCTGTTGCTTGTACCATTGCCTCAGGAGCCCACCACTATTTCAGTGTGGGACATTGCTGCCCATCATTTTAGCTGTACCTCCATGTGGGCCGTGGTGCACAAGTGCCACAAGCTGTGGCTTAAAGAAAGCTGAGCAGGCCTCAAAAAGAATAAAGGGAAGTGACTTTCTGTGCAGCTTACAATCCTTTTTGCTATTGTTGGGATGGAGGCTGGGAAAAATAAAAGAGAGAAAAGCCAAGAGGCACACACCCCTTGCAGCTATTGGCTTGTCTTTAGGGCTGCTGATAGATGGCAGAGCTTCATCAGCTGTAAATAACACCGGGGAGCAAGCCTGGCAGGTAAGCAGAGGTAGGGCAGGCACACAGGTCAGACTGAACCCCACAGTGCAGTGTGTGCTGTGCATTTGCTGCACAGCCAAGCTTCTCAGAAAAAGTCTGTGAACCCTGTTTTTGCTTTCTCATTTGCACTGACAGAGCTGCATTACAGGACTACTGGTAAGCTGCTCAGCAAGTGGGGCAGAGCCCTGATGTCTATGACATCTCACACAGTATTGCATTAGGAGGTGTAGGAACAAGGTGAGGATGCTGCAGCAGAGACCCCTGCCTTAAGCAGCACTGAATGAGAAGCGCTTAAAGCCTCTGTGCCTGTGCCTGGCAACAGACCCCTGAAAGTTGCAGTATTTTCTTCTTCAGAGCTACTGCTGGGCACAGGCATTCTTCTGCTTATTTACTTCCAACCCCCACTGCTCCCTGCTGATCCCAAAGCAGCACTGGGGTTGAAGACCAAGCCTTACCTCTGCCGTGCACTTGGCCACGTGGAAAGCTGTGTCCTGGAGCAGCCCCACCACTGTCACCAGCATCTGCTGTGGGCCCATGGCACCCTGGCCAGCACAAGTCCAAGTTCAACAACAAAACCTGGCTCTATGGCAACACTGGGCAGCAACACACACAAACCCCCCTGCATTTGTAAGCACTTCCCAAGCCTACTGTAAACAGGTTTCAACCCTGACAGAGGATGGAAAATGCTCTGAATTCTGTTTTCCCATGAAGGAAGGGAAAAAAGGTTACACAGTTAAGCGTGTGGCAGAGCAGAGGACTGAAGGCAGCTCTCTCCAGAGCTCATGACAGGTGCTGTCAGTACAGGATCATTTAAAAGAATAAAGATCCTGTTGCTAATCCTGCAGCGGGTAATAGCAGATGCCCAGCAAAAAGAGGAAAGTGAACATGACGGCAGGTCTTCCCTATTGGTCTCCCAGCCACTGGTGAGCCTTTGCTCAAAGATTTCCCAGTATCTTTGTGTTTAATTCCCCATGGTGGCTCCTTTCCATGTGAATTTCTTCACTTTGTGGACAAACATGAAAATCTGGCACCCATAAAACCCTATGGCAATGAGATTTCTACTTTAATTACACCCTGTGCAAAGTGTGCATCTCCTTTCAACACAGGAATTCCAACCTGCAGCTGTATTCCCTGCTCATTGCTGAAACACCATTCCTGCTGGCTGCATGTTACGGCACGTGGATGGAGCCGTTCCAGAGGAGTCATGGCTCCTGCAGCAAAGCTCTGTGCCCCTGCAGCAGCTTCACTCCCTTTCCTCTAGCACAGCAGAAGGGGGTTTGCAAAACAGCTGTAAGGCCAGCACAGGCTTCTGGCAACACAGCTGGGTCAGGTCACTCTGCACCTCTGAGCAAGGTGCATTTTAAAAGGCAGTGGTGTTAGAAGTGACACAACTGAGCAGTGCATCACATCAAAAACTCGTGTGAGTTTTCATGACATTGTGAAGCAACGGTACAGTCATCACATGACCAGGAAAAAGAGATCCTTGACATGTATAAATCCGACTGCACATGAGACTGTTGTGATTTTCATGTGGAAAATACGTTCTGCAGAACAAACCTGTGTTAAATACAATACAAATTGCAGTGATTTCTCATCTTAATAACAATGTGCACTTTTGCAATTGTATATCCAAGTTGCTTCATAAAATGATACATTTCTACACAGCCATACAGTTGGAATGAGAAAGCCTATACAACCTCTGAGTTATATTGCCTGTGAAAAATTCAGACTGAGAAAGAAAGCACAGGTTGCAGAAGCGCTCTGATATGTAGCCCTCAATTTTCTCTGGCCTGTGCATGGCTCAATGGTATTTTCTTACATCGATTCATCAGGATGATGCTTTACAGTAATATTGAAGAGCTTCATCCTCACATTATCAAAGACCATGAAGATGATCAGATTCTGAATGTTTTGCACCCTTGCCTGGAAGACCTATGCACAAGATGTTATCATTTCATGTCATGATGCTGTCCTGCAGAAAAAAAACACAGAGAACTGAGAGAGATGAAACAGTCTGGAGAAGAGGACATATTAAAATGCTGTGGTAGACAAGGCAGTTTTGAGTTACTCACAGGTACTGGTAGCACAGACAAGCCAAGGTGTGACAGCAGCAAACAACAATGAGCAGCACATGCAACTGCTGCTATGTGTCCTAGGCTGTGATGGAGTAATGCAAAGGAAAGCCCCTTTCTCCTCCTTCTCCCAAGGGCCAGCACGACAGCTGCCCAAGCCTCTGCTTGGGCAGAAGCTAATTAGCAGAAGCTAATTTTAATAGCCAGGCCATATGGCTTCTGCTATAGCCAAAAAAGTCTGTACCACCCATATGTAAAATCGAGAAGCAGCACACCCAGAGTCAAATATAAAATGAGTAATGCTGTATTTCCTCTACATCTGTATTTTTAGCTCGATACAGACTAATGCAGCTGAAGCTCATCTTTCTTCCTCTCTCTTTCATTTTTGTACTACAGAACGTAAGTATTAAAACCAGAGCAATCCACCGCATATTAAAGAAAACCCAGATTGATGCCTGCATTTTAGTCAGGCTTTGGAACAGGCTACCCAGAGAACTGGTGGAATCATCATACCTGGAAGTGTTCAAAACACCACGTAGATGAGGCCCTCAGTGACACAGCTTAGTGCTGGACTTGGCAGTGCGGGGTTAACAGTTGGATTTGTATGATCTTAAAGATCTTTTCCGACTGAGTTGATTCTGTCACTCTCTGATTTCATAAATGTGCTCAAATGTACAGACAAATTATGTTCCTGAAATTTAATTCTGCACATACATATATGACTGGTTCCTGTTACTTCTTCTTAAAAACCAGTATTTATGTGTTTTGGGCTTTTTTACTGATAGTTTCTAGACATGGAAATCCTTCCTGTCATTGTGGGCAAGAAAGGGAATTAACTAGAAACATACTGCTGATAGTCAACTAATAATCAACATCAAGAAAAAAGCAACAATTAGCCAAACAAGACTAATATTACTAGCCAACAAGCTAGTAACAGTATTAGCTGGACAGGAGTGTTCGCTAACATTTATGATGGACTTTTTCCCAACAAAAGAGTAAGCCGTCTGTCTTGCTGGCTCTACCCATTCTGGGTTTTATTTCTCTCCTTCTTTTCACAGATAATTCAGATGCATTAAAACCTATTCAACAGGGTTGTCAATTACCAAAATTATAAATAGAAAAATCTTGACTATTATTTATTTCAGCCACTTTCTGTTACTTGTTTATAACAACATGAAAATGTTCTGCAAGCTTGTTCATAGTAGTTAAGAGAAGCATAAATGTTTTGCTGGTGGTCAGTTAGGCAGGAGTTTGGCAGCACCGCTCTGCTCACCAGCTGCAGCAGGTGTTCTCTGCCCTGCTGTATTCTGTGTGGACAGAATAACAACTACTGCCAATGAAAATACAGGAAGCACAGGAGGTTGTGCAGTACATTTAAATTACAGTACTGAAACCGTTTCAAAGGCTATGTAGCTAATGTTCTCGGCAACGAAGCCCTTAGAAACGGGCACTCGTGCCCTGACACGAGAACCTAGAGTTTTGCTTCTGCATGATTCTCAGAGGGCTTCCTCACTCCAAACCTCTCCACCTATGGCTGCAGCCATTTCAGTTCTTCTCAGTCCAAGATAGCATCTGAAAGAGACTGAGAAAGAGAACAGCAAAGCATGATGAGCTGAGAATAGTATCATGCTGTGATGACTAATGGGAGGGCCACTGCTGCTGTGTCACACCAGGCCCTCACGCTGTCACAAGCCCTTTCTGAGACTTGAAGGGAAAATACAGCCATTTGATCACCCAGCAGCCAAAGATAACACCACCAGGAACTTCTAAATACTGCCAGGGAACAAAGGACAGATTCAGGTCCAGAAAGAAGGAAGATCTCTATAAGCTCAGTTTTCCAGGTGGAAGGCACAAACTGACATCACTTTATCAAGAAATTCAAAGCAAAGCCAAAGGGATAAGCTGATTTTGAAGATGATGAGATGCTAAGAGGGCTGCTCCCAACAACCTGAAGGTCTGCAGGTGACCGCTGTAACAGCCACAAGGTGCTGCCTTTGAGGGCAAGGAGGATCCAGTAGCTTGAAGGAAGGTGGCACGGTTTAGTGTGAGGTGTCCCTGCTTATGGCAGGGGGGTTGGAACTAGATGATCTTAAGGTCCTCTCCAACGCTAACTATTCTATGATTCTATGACCTAGGAACATGCAATGCTCAGTCCCCTTGAGGAGGGGATACAGTTGCAGGTGTTAGAAAAAAACTGCAGGACAGGCTAGGGAGCTGCTAACTAAATATCTAAATATAAACACTGTCAGTCTGGAAGACCCCTCCAGTCTAATCCACACTGCCAGCAGTTCGGCTTCCACGCACAGAGCAGTACACTCGTCGAGTGCCAAGGTCAGGAAATGCTATTTTCAGCCAAACCCATGAATATTACTGGCAGGTAGAGCAGGCATACACGCAATAGTTGAACACGCACTCAACAGTGTTTGCTCTGCCTCTCAGGGATTTATTTTTTTCCTGAGAATCAGCCAAAATCTTCGGAAAAAGCCAAACTTTCATGAACTTGTATTTAAAAGAATTTTACTCCCCCCCCCC
>NDXB01017922.1:35115-55990 GCA_002631895.1 Agapornis roseicollis
CCCCCCCGGTTCAGCTACACTGTAACTTAAAATGGAGTAGAAGAAATACAATGGTGCTAATTGGTCACAAAATGGATCTTTCCATAGTTATTTTATTGTTCTGTGTTTATGTCCAAAATCCTAATCTCATTTTAACATAATCAGCAGTGAGATGGATTTGCTAAGATTAGTCTAGGTGAAAATGAGACATTAAGGTGTTTACTAGGTTTACTAGCTAAGGATCAAAGATATTTAGAAAGCTGCTTTGTAATGTAGTTTTTAAAGGATGTTTTTGTTTGCTAAATAGTTCTTAGTGGCAGTTGGACTAAAAACCAAAGATGAAGGGATTTCCCTTCAAATACAAAGCTTTAAGGCTTCAATTGCAGCCTTAATAATGCATACACAGAAAAGGGATTTCTTTTCATCTTTTATACAAATATACTCCCTAGAAAAGAAGAAAATTGTGTCAAAAAAGCAACACTTGTGGTATGAGACATTCGTGTGGTTTCTCAAGTGCAAGCCACGATGTGTGCTGACAGCTTCAGCAATGTAGGATGCAAGATGAGTCACTGCTGTGCTAGTCACAGAAGCTCATTTCTTCACTGGTAACTTGTAGAGAAGGTAAGAAAATTCTTGTTTTAAGTCATAGGGAAAGCATTGAGCAGTCAGTATGTGATAGTGCATAACTGTAGCATCGTACTTAATTCTGCAAAGGTAACTTCATAATGAACAAATCAAAGTTCAAAAAAGGAGGAAAAGCATTAGGAGTTACTTCACTGGCAGTCTTAGAATTTAACTTGTAACCAGCTTTTAAGCATTTCAGGATTCATAAACATATGGCAGAGAAGGCATTCAGCATAAACTCATGTAAATTCATGATGACTAGACAATAACTGCACATTATTTTAAGATGAAACCACCAGAATATTCACTGTAACCTTAAAGTTACACGATTATCAGAAAGATTTTCTTAGATGTTGCAACAAGCTTTACTGTACTTTTTAATGCTCTTAGGCCATCAAGCCTCTGAAGTACAACTGCAGAATACAGTGGCTCTCTTTGGTGGCAGAAATTACACAAACCACATTTCTCCGTTTTAAGAGGAAAGAAAAGGTGAAAAGTCTAAATAGGGGTTTGCTGTGGGCTGGTTTGGGTCTCTTCCCGCCACCCCCCCTCACTGATTTGTTCTCACTGTCTACCCTTCTCATGATCCATTTATATAAAAACTGATCTAGTACTTTGAAAAACTGGAGGTACTTACTCAAACTCCTGCAGCATGAAGTCAGAAGCCAGCTGAGTAGTCTGGACTGGAGTGAGGAATGTCATCCAGAATAAGGTCTCTCCAGAATAAGACAGACATAGACATACTGGACTGAGGGCAGCAGAACTCTACCGAGGTGAATAAACAGCTGAAGCGCATGATGGAAAAGGCTGAGAACTGTGCTTGCTTAGGCCCTAGGTGCATGCAATGTTGGAAAGACCTTCCTGCTGTCTTCAACTCCCTAACAGGAGGTTGTGGAGAAGACACTTCTTGGAGGCACAACGGCAGGATAAGAGGCAATGGACATAAACTGGAACATGGGAAATTCCAGTTAAATACAGGAAACATTTTTATCACTGCAAATATGGTCCAACACTGGAACTGGTGGCCTAGCGGGGTTGTGGGTCTTCATCCCTCAATGCATTCAAAACTCAATCAGACCACAGCAACATGATCTACGCACACCTGCTTTGAGGAAGATGATGGACCAGGTGGCCTCTGGCAACCCCTTCCAGTTTGATTTATTCTACCATTCTATGCACTGGGCTTTTATGCCAGTGATTCTCTGGGCAGTCATATGAGCCAAAGGCGTAAGAAGACCTTCTGTTTTGCTTTTAAATTCAAATTCATTTTTTGCATTTTTCATTTGTTAAAACACAAAATATCAATGCAAATCACTTTTTCTTTTTTTTTAAAAAAGGACACTTTAAAACCACAGTGACAACTGCGCATGTTCCTTTAAGTACCAGTTGTATTTTATCTGGTTTTTAACGCACTAGTACACTACATGAGACATGACCAGTAGCCAAACTTGAAAATGCAAAGCATATACTCTGGCATGGTATTTTATAAAGATGCCAAATCTTTTTTGTTAGCAGCCAGTCAGACAATGAAAATAATCTGTACACATCTGATTTAGTCAACAAAAATAGCTGTACAACTTTAACTCAATATGCCCCATTTATGTAGCTCATTATGCTCTGAAGTGATTCAAGTCCCCACAAAAAACAGTTACCAGCTTTAACATATATTAAAAGTAACATTACAGTCTGCTCTCCAAAGTACAAAAAATAGTGCTTTAAATATACACTGGCTCCTAAGCTTACAGAATCCTGTCAGGAAGAGAAATTTGCAGTTCAACAGACAATGCCTTCAACATCAAGAGCTCTTCAAAGTGCTTGACAGTGGCTGAAAGCACTATCCCCACTTACTAGATGATGAAATAAGGCACAGAGGTTAACTGCCTTGCCCACAGTCACACAGGGAGTGAGTGGTAAAGCTAACAGAGCAGAATTTGGACTATTCAGTTGTCCAGTGTAACCACCACATCTCATTGCCACTATTAAAGTCTAATGGCTTAAGGATTTCTGAGGAGCAAAACTTGTACAGCACACAGTAAACAGAAGGGGTTATCCTAGGCCAGTCAAAGGCTGCAAAAATTCCAACCCAAACCAAACCAATTTGGTAGTCAGTAAATCAAAATGCACTTCAGGGAATGATTACATAGAAAATTATACATTAGCCTGCAGGGAAAAAGCTCATTAAACATAAGACATATGGTGTTAGCTTCACAGAAAGTACTGATTATCTTAAGCTTGACAGTAGTTTAGGTAATCCTGACTTCATCAGAGAAGTCTTACTTTCTGATCAGCAGACATCATGACCCCTGTTCTTCTACCAGCTAGATATGCTTCTCTTCAGAGTCACACAGGAATGTGACTAAGGAGCCAAACAGCAACTCAGCAGGCATGGATGTGGATGAGGCACAAAACCCCACACTGATCACGTGTGAGGTGTGGACTAAGTGGTATAGAAATACCAATCTGAAAAAATAAAAGAAGTCCCAAATAAATAAGGGTAAAAAAGCCTGAAAGTCACCCATCAAAATCACCAAGAAATGCATCTTCAGAGAGATTATGCTGTAGAAAAGACAGTGTAATATGTGTTATCACTGCTTGGATGAGAAGCAATGCTATAGCCCAGCCCTCTGATGACAAATAACCATTTCAGAAAGCCTGTCCTTGAACAGGATGCTCACAAGATGACTCATTTACTGACAGAGACTGCTGATGTGATTCAGAGACATGTACACTTTGATTCTGTTCTTCACTGTTTTGATGGGAAGGAACCGTATCTTGGCTAGAGTGAGAATGCTGACTTGACTCTTTAGTCAGCCGCACATGCGGAGCTGGATGTGAAGATTCTGCTAAGTGGATTCCTTCATTTTGTCCTTGATGAGCATGGAATTGTTCTAGTGCTTCCTTTGAAAGAGTGATGACATGCATTTGTTCAGGCGGGGCAGCCTCTATTTGGTTTGCAATCACATTGATACTTTGGATTTGCTCCACTTGCTCCTGCTGCGCTGAGAGCAACAAGTTTTGCAGCTGCTGTGGTGGCTGAGCAAGCAGCGTGAGGTTAGCAGCCTGCTCTGTTGTCATACTTGAGGCATTTTCTGCAGTGACAATACTAATGCCTTGATTATGACTAGGCATGAAGTTTATATTATGTACTGTATCTGTAACCAGTAGCTGAATTTCCTGCCCTCCAGAGGTGGCAAGTTGATACTGCTGCAGCTGAAGAATGTTTCTCACTTCTTCTGAACTACTGTTGGTGCTTGGGGCAGCACTGGCTTCCTGAAACTGCTTTTCCTTGCTATGAATTTTCAAATGAGCCTTCAGGTTGTCCAGACGAGCAAACTGTAAACTACATTCTGGGCAGGAGAAAGGCTTTTTGCCTGTGTGTAAGATACAGTGTCTTCTTTTGGCACTAGAATCGGAGAAGGACTTTCCACATATACCACAAGAATATGGCTTTTCTCCTCTGCAAAACAATGTACTGATCTCATCAAAATATTCACTTGGACAATGCTGCTTTCTGCTACTTATTACAGAATAAAAAGCTTAAACTATTATTTTATTTTGCTGAGTCATAAGCACTTAAGAATTGTGAAACAAAAAACATTCTCTAGTTCACTTCCGAATTATTTCTACTTAACCTCACAAACTGCACACACTCCATTAGCATATACTCAAGAGCTACAGAGGTAACATAACTGCCCTCCTGTTACAATATCAGAAGTACGAACTCTTGTTACACACATCACGGCTACTGTTCTGCTGTCAAACATAAATTCACAGTAACATTTTCACATAAATAGTGTAACAGTAAGTACATTGTCATTAAACAGACGCCCTACACCAAAGAAGAACCTTACAATGTCCTGGCACACTAGTATCTAACAGTGAAGTACTTTCCACTACCATTTCTTTAAACAGATCAAGGGAAAAAAAAGTAAATAGATCTAGCAAAAATACACCCGAAACACAAACAAGCCCTGACCATTCTACAACTGAACAAGCACTACACACGGGTGTCAGATTAGAAGTTACTCTTTTAAAGAATGTAATAAACGTTAGACATACTTTACCTGTGAATTCGAATGTGAGTCTGAAGAGAACTTTTAGCTGTAAACGATTTACCACAAATTTCACAAGTGAAGGGCTTCTCACCTATCAAAAGAGGTCTGGCGTCACTTCTTTTATATAGCACCTCCCATCAATGTATTAAAGAAGATTTTCTATTTTACCATACACAGTATCAAGTGTGTACTGGCAAATCCTCACACTTCTGCCATGGGTCAGGACAGATACCTGAAACTGAACAAACTCACTAGTTAAGTAAGGATACAGTATTTTAAACATACATCTCTGATGTTTCTCCCCTTTGAAGATACTCAAGAGTAAAAAACCCCATACCTATGATACAGGTGCAGGTGTTCCACGTGGAACAGACAAGTCAGAAAATGACTGACCGTGAACTAGTAGGCATTAATACTAAACTCATGTGCAGCACCAAGTTTCCAAACTTGAAAGTGAATCCATGATCTTAACAAGTTGGCTGGCTTCCTGTAAGGCTTCATCATCCCAAGTCTATAATATCCTAGGAACACCAGTCAGAGGAAAATTAAATAATGGTGGGTTGGATAAATTCTGTTTGGCTGGAGTTTGTTTTTCCTTTTTTTTTTTACTGCATTTAAAATTCTTGTGTCTAATTGAGTAGAAGCAGAGGAGCCAAATCAAATAACAGAAAGGTTCACAAGAAACAGATATACCCAACCAGAGCAAAGAGCAAATCCTAATTCACACCATAACATATCTGGTTCTAGCCTCTTACTGAAAACGAGAGTAACTTCCTAAGTAAACTGTACTCACATGACACAGTGTTACAAAAGTGCTGCCAAAAGTGCAGAACAGTCATATCAATGCTAAAATAACATCATAGCACAGTCAGCATTTGAAATGTCCTTAAGCTCATCTATAGTTCCAACCCCCCTGCCATGGGCAGGGAATATCTCTCCCCCAAACTCCTTAGAATTTTACTTCTTACTTCTGAGATGGGACAGATCAATTGTTGTTTCTGCAATGTTAATACTGGTGTGTGGCCTCTCTTTTCTGGAAGCAGAATACGTGGCAAGGGAGTTTCTGCTAGAACTCATCTCAGTTTACCTATTTTTGCAGTGTACTTTGCTAGTATGCTTCCTCTTCTCATTTCTCATCACCAAACTGATTTCCCACTGCACTTACCAGCTTCAGATACAAAACTGTTGTATGTCAACAAACACCATATTCTCCTGAATAGAAGATGTAGTACTTGTAAGTATCACAAGTTAACGCTATTCTGGACACACTAAAAACTCACAAAAGCACAGGTTTTGACCTTGTTACACCCCAGGGAATTTAAAGCTGGGTTATTTTCACTGAGAGAAGGAAATGGACGAGATACATAACTCAATCCTGTGTGTATGTCATAACCACAGGCAACATGCTTTAGAACAAGTTGATCTGGAGAAAAACCCAATCACCACTGTTTATAGCTATTTTAAAAGAAAAGAAATATTCACATGTCATCTTATGAACTTACCCTTCACAGAAAGTTACTTTAAGAAGCTTATGCTTTGTTATCATCAGAGGGCAGATCAACACATTTATCTCTGTTATCCAGCCATTTTGGTATCACCTTGCCCTCTAAATCTCTCAGCACACCCTCTGACGCACTTGCATTACATGATCCCTCCCAGCACATCTCTTGAGAATGTCTGGTTTATTACAGTGCAATGAAAAGATAAAAGGAAATTACTGTTCCGGTCAGCAGCACTTTTCATAAGCACACATCCCTCACACACAGAGGTGCCCAACTCATTTCAGACATACACTTTCTGTTACTAGTTAGCTCACTTCAAGCCCCACACATGCCAGATGTGTCTCTACTGATAAACTGAATTCCCAGTCCAGGATTCTACCATAGGAGAACCTGCATTTTCTGCAGGCTGTATAAGAATGGGGAAAAAAACCCTCACTCTTCCTACAACAGATACTACTGCGCTATTGTGATACCAAGTTTTCTGTGCTCCTGCACTCTGGATCTCTTCATCAGCAATACTGGCATCATTATCTACAAGTAGAGTAGCAGTTCCTCCCACACAGACAAGGGTTGTTTGCCCAACATTTTCTTGAAGTCTCCGTTACTTCAAGGAAAACCAAAACCCACAGAACACGACGGACAGTATTACCTGTATGTGTTCGTAGGTGTTTCTTTAACTGAGCTGCATCCATGAATTTGCGACGACACTGGTTACATTCCGGCAGTGAATGGCCTTGTCGCAACAACAAAAAAAGTGTCAGTGCATAAGTGATCCCCTGTATCTCTTCAGTGACCTTTGTTAAAGCACTTTCCTGTAAAATAACCGCTTTGATATAATATAGAGAGAAAACACAAGGTGATATGCTGCCTCCTCCCTATCTCAACTGACACACTCCTATTCCTCTATTAAATATCATCATGGGGAAAGAGGGGCCTGGCACCTGCTCCCCCCCAAACTCACCTTCTCTCCAAGTTTCGTAAACTCTGATTTTTTTCCACTACTTCCTGTGTGTGTAGCTTAATCTTCATCATGCTCCAGAAGTGAGGACACTTCTGAAAAGCTTGTTTGCCATTACTAGTCCAAGGTAGTGGGAAACTACAAAGCAATCTGCGCAACAGGCAGAGGACACAACTGTTTAAACAGCTCCTAGCTTCTGTGTAACACAGACGGCAGGGCTAAAGCAATCAAGTTGTATGTTAAAACCAGCCTAATTGATTTTTAGTCATCATAATAGTCCTTCTCCATGAACTCTTTTTCTTAACATTCAATTTATTACATGCCATTTTGTCTCTCTCCTCCTATTCCTTGTTATATCAAGACACCACACGCCAGGGTAGCATCACTGAAGAATTTTCAGCCTAGTCAATCTTCAGGAGGACAAGTCAGCATGGACTGTAAGCCAGCTCTTCAACCCATACTTGTTATACCTGTGTGTACTCGATAGTGGCTCTTGAGCTGTCTCTTTTGGCTGAAGTATTTCCCACACTGATCACAGGTAAAAGCCTTCTGCCCTGTAAAGAAGATCAGTTATTAAAAAAGCCAGCCACATCCAAAGCAAGCACAAGGAAATAAATAGGCCAGCACACACAAGTGAGAGCGGAAATACTTTTTTTCAGAGAGGCAAATTGGTGGGAGAGAGAGGTTCCATTCACCTTAACATATTTACCTGTATGCAGGCTCATGTGCTCCAGAAGAGAATGCTTTGTTGTCAGAGCCTTACTGCAGACAGTGCACGTGTACGGCCGCTCTCCAGTGTGCATCCGTTCATGGACTTGAAGAGAATGCTTCTGGGAAAAGCCTTTTCCACACTCGCTGCACTTAAAAGGGCGCTCCCCTAAAAGCAAAAGATGACATTTTTAAGAATGGATGCATTATTTCTCATTAGACATTCTCACAGGGAGATGCATTACACTACAGTAGTCACTAAAAATGACTTTTGAATAGTGATAAGGAGAATTGACAGACAAGCTTCACACAGCAATAAAATAATTCTTTAAGCATTGCCATATAATTCAGCATTTAAACAGTGACATGATTGACTAAACTGCAATCAAGGTAAGCCATGAAGGCCATGAAGTCTGCTGACAGGAATAAGAGCAAACATAGAAGACACCATAATTTGGACCAGTATGCTATTCTGGACAGTACTTGCTGTAGACAACAGCCCACGTTTCAGCAAGTCACCAAACCCTGACCCGAAAGCAGCAGTCTCTAATGCCTACCTGTATGACTTCGTTGATGAATAGCTAAGAAGTGATTGTATTTAAACACTTTGCCACAGTCTTTACAGCGAGCTTCAGAACCTGCACGTTTTCTTTTTCCATCAGTTCTCTTTACCAGTCCTTTTTCATCCTCATCGCCGAGCAGCTTATAATCTTTTAGTTTGACTGACCTCCTTATTCTACGTTTGCTGTAACGGCTCCGAGTGCTCTGTATTCCTTCTGATTTGGGATCATAATTCTCATCTTTCTCAGCTGACAGATCAACAGCAGCTTCTGAGCCACAAGCATGTTCATTTTCCTTCGCATCCTTCCTCGCTGGAGCCTGTTCACTGGCAACTGTTTCTTCTGTTCCCGTGTCTTTTGTCGTAAAGTTCTGCTTATTTTGCATGGAGTTGTTCTCTCTCAGCTGCACATCTTCAGCAGAATTTCCTTCTGATTCTTCTTCTTGGACATTCCTGACTTTCCTCGGTCGCCCTCGTTTTCGTTTTGGTGGATCTTCATTTTTCTTGTCGCTTGCAGTAATAGCTACAGAGGCTCCACTATTAGCTGGAGCTGGTAATGCACTGGCTGGGCTATGGCTGGCCTGATAGTCTGTGCAGGCCCACACCAGGTCAGTCACCTTCAGCAGCTGTGCAGTAGCCAGAATTTGTTCTGTGCTTTTCTCACTGGCACGGAGACAACCAGTGTAGATAAATTCTAGCAGTGCTCCAAAGGTGTCTGCAACCATTCCCTCCAACATGTAAATTGACTGTCCTATTTCACCCTCATCAACAAACATCATTGAGAAGTACTCACTGCTGGCAGCAAGCAAAGCTTTATGGGCTCTGAACTGCACATTCTCCACTATCAGAGTAATGTCACAAAGAAAATCCTTTTTCCTTTGTTCTTCAAAATTAGCTAGAATGGTATCTTTGTGAGCTTTGGAGTGGATGATGACCAGTTTCTCAGAAGAATCAGGAGTTGTTTCTGCCATTTTTATTGCAAATATGAAAAGAGGCGCCTACAACAACAGAATAGCTTTAACTAAGGAATATTTCAGAAGTTTGCATAGTAAGACATCAAATACAATTTGCTTTACCAGTCAAGAGCATTCAACAGTTACTGAAGCAATTCTCAAGCCTCTTAACTTTCTTTAAAAAAAAAAAATCAACACTGATGCCAATAGATTGTCTTTGAAAAGTGTTTTTAAAGCATAAGAAATGGCTACAGATACCTTCTTAGATGAGAACTGCTGCTATTACTTCACTTCATTATCTCTGATGTAAACTGGACAAAAATTACTCTATGTTCACAGCTCCTAAATGGTGTATTTGGCCTGCATGGCAAGGTTCTGGTACCAGAGGGGCTACAGGGAGAAGCTGCTATGAGAAGCTGCCAGAAGCTTCCCCTGTGTCTATCAGTGCCAATGCCAGCCTGCTCCAACAAAGACCCACTGCTGGCCAAGGCCAAGCCCATCACTGATAGCAGTAGTGCCTCTGGCATAACAGGAGGGGAAAATCCTGCACATAGCAACTGCAGCTGGTGAGTGAGAGTATGTGAGAGCAACAGCCCTGCAGACCCCAAGGTCAGTGCAGAAGGAGGGTAGGAGGTGCTCCAGGTGCAGGAGCAGAGATTCCCCTGCAGCTTGTGGACGAAGGAGCAGCAGAGACAACCTGTGATGAACTAATGACAACCCTCATTCTCCATCCCCCTGCATCACTGCAGGAGAGGAGGTAGAGAAACTGGGAGTGAAGTTGAGGCTGGGAGGGAGGGGGAGAAGGTGTTTTAAGATTTGGTTTCACTGTCTCATTATCCTACTCTGATTTGATTGTAATTTCCCCAAGTCAAGTCTTGTTTTGCCTCTGACATTAACTGTTGAGTGATCTCCTCCTGTCCTTATCTTGAACCCATGAGCCTTTCGTTATATTTTTTTCTCCCCCGTCCAGCTGACTTCTCCTTCAGAACTTACCTGCTAAGCTTCAGCCTACGGAGGTGGGCAATAAAAGCAGAAAACCAGCAGCTTTTTTAGGAGCTCTGTCTACAGTAGGTGTGGCTATGCTAATCATAACCATCAATTTGGTGTGCTGAGCTTCTTCAACAGTAAACTGCAAAAACTGAAAAGAAAAAAAAATCCAACCACTCTAAAGTGGTAAAGACTCCACCAAACACTACTACAGAAGAGGTGTGCCAAAATGTCCATTTCAAGAGGATCAAATAAACCAAAGCTTAAACAAAGTAGCTACCTCCCATCCTCATTTATAAGTATCATATTAAGTACAAGTATTTGTATTTCTATTTAGCGAGCCCAACAGTTACAATTGCTGTAATGAATGCTGTATGAAACAACTTATGCTACGTACAGATGATACCCAAACACTGCTGAAGTGGCCCACAAGTGATTTTTTTAGCTCCATNTCTATTTAGTGAGCCCAACGGTTACAATTGCTGTAATGAATGCTGTATGAAACAACTTATGCTACGTACAGATGATACCCAAACACTGCTGAAGTGGCCCACAAGTGATTTTTTTAGCTCCATTCAGCTACCAAACAGTTCATGACAGAACCAAACTGTTTCAACCAGTAGCTTTAGTTTCTAGAGGATGTGAGCCTGGTGCTCACCCTAAAGAAGGGCTGCAGGGCTGACTCCACAGTGCCTTGCAGTGCCTTAGGGAACTGCTAGTAGATGTTCCAGAGGGTTTTGGTATTCAGTCATGAGCTGACATTAGTATTTTAACTGTAAAATCCAAACCAGCATGTAACTGAAAACTCCCTCATAATTCTAGAGTAAGACTGCAGAATGATAGTATCAGCTAGGTTGAAAAAGACCTTTAAGATCATGAAGTGCAACTGTTACTCCAAGACCAACAGTAAACCGTGTCACTAAGGGCCTCATTTACGCGCTTTCTAAGCCCTTCCAGGGACGGTGATTCCACCACTTTCGTGGGGATTGCTGGCATGCAGACAGGAAGGCTCCCACGCTGCTGGCAGCTCGGACACAGCGACTCCTGCCCACCCGCTGGTGAGCCGTGAACTGCTCAGCAGCACCACGCGCGTTCTGGGGTCTGCCTCCCCGTAGCAGAGCGCGGCCCAGGGCCGGTTCTACACACACACACCCACCCGGGGCCCGCGGACACACCGTAACACCCGCGCTGTGCGGGCCGCGGGAGGGGGCTGCCGGCACCACAGCCCCCTCACCCGCCCGCCGCAACTCGCTCCCGCACGTTCCGGCCTCTCGCACCTTCAGCAGGCGAGGCGGTGCGGTGCGCCGCGCCGCGAGAACCGCCAGCCCGTGTTCCCTCCCCCCAGGCCCGGCGGCTGCGGCCCAGTGCTGTGGAGCGGGGAGTCAACCGGCACTCACCGCTCCCTCGCCGGGCCCCCTTAGCGCAACCGCCGCCGCACTTCCGGTTCAGGCGGCTGCAACGGAGGCGCGCCATACGTCGGGTCGACCCCGCCCGTGCTCCCCGGGGGGGCTGGGATATGTAGTAAGCATTAGTCGAGGCTTGGGGCGAGAGACTTTAATTGTAAGAGCTCACGGTTAAGAAACTGCTCTTGGAAAACTCGGCTTTGCCCACCGGGCGTGTTGTAGTGTCCCTGCGTTACGAGAAAGATGCGGGTGTGCGGGGTGAAGACGTGCAGCCCGAGCTATGCAAAGCCGGGGCGGGCATCTCTCAGGGACAGGAAGGTGTGAAGGCTGCCGTCGAGGCCGAGCGGGCGGTGCTGCGGCTCCTTGTAGGGCCCTGCCATGGCGGCCCCCAGGTACGGCACGAGCTGACAGTGCTCCACGAACTGTGCCAGCTTCCTCCGGTAGGCCTGCCGCGTCGGCTCCGGGCTCCGCGGGTTGTGTGCTGCGGGGAGTTAAGCGACATCTCAGTGTCCCCTCTTAACTGCATGGCATTACATTACCCCAAATTAAAAAACACATCAAAGCTTTTGTAACCCGCAAACAGACTCAGCTTCCTGTTCCTTGGGCGTAAGGGGCTGGTGGTACCCCAGGCAGTGCCAGATTTGGAGGCACATACCTTGACATGGCACTGCATGGTGCTGCCGCATCCATGGCACAACTGTTCTATGATCTAAATGCTTTGCCTGTAAAAAATCCAGAGCTGACCACAGTTTGGAGGAGGAAAGAAAGGTCGAGGCCAGGAACTTTACAATGAAGATACAGTTTCTTTCCTCTCCTACCTCTCTGCCCTAAGCACATTACTACTGAGTGCCAGTTCTCAAAGCATCCTTTATTATTTTAAGTGACACAGAGGCAAAGGGGAAGGAGTGATTTAAGACAGCCAAATCATAACCATTTTCTTTTTCCTGTGGATGGTATGTAGATCTTATTACAAAAAAATGGACAACATGAAGAACTATGCTATAAGGCACTTCATCCCACTGGCTTTAAATTGTAGGCAACTGCATTTTACAGCTTCTGAGTGATTTTTCAAGGATAACTGTATGCAGAGCTCTCNTGGTATGTAGATCTTATTACAAAAAAAATGGACAACATGAAGAACTATGCTATAAGGCACTTCATCCCACTGGCTTTAAATTGTAGGCAACTGCATTTTACAGCTTCTGAGTGATTTTTCAAGGATAACTGTATGCAGAGCTCTCACAAGAGTCAAGTTTGAAGGGCACTAAATCACTCTTGTGACATGTGGTTCATTATTCTTTCTCCAGGAGTAAATCTGGCTGCATCAGTGACTGATTACCTGTACCTCCTGTTCTTGGATACTGAAAGCAATACAGTATTGTTGTCAGAAAAGCTGCAGGAGCAACTAAACCACTGTTTCTTGTGCTTTCTAAATTTCTATTTAAATGTGAGATTAGAGAGTGACGTAAGTTGAAGGTGGGAAACCTTACTTCAGATAGAAATAGGATATAAAAAGTTTCCAGGGGACCCACAACATGAAGCACTTTGATCAAGTTTTTGATCAGAGACTGCATGACTACTTTGAAGACATGCAATAGTAAATAATGCTGTATTTGCAAAGGAGATAAAAGCTAACTTGTTTTTGTGGATTCCTATGGTCAAACAGTCACTGTGTGAGGAGAAGAGATTTGTATAACCTTTCCAGTGCTAGTAATGATTTAATGCAATACATGTGCAAAGCATTCCTAGTGTGGACATTGTTATGTTAGCAAAGCTGTGCTAACAATAGAATGAAAACAGCCTTTGTGGATGAAACTACAGTATAAAAGCAGTTTGCTGGCTTCAGAACTGTACTTTTATGCAGGGGCTTATCATGTGCCTGCACTGTTCAGTAGTCTTCCCTAACAAAGCTATGCAAGCAGAAATCTGTGATAGTCCCAGAACATTCTGGAGGGCTCTGGAAACTGCATGAGGAAACATGGGATGTGAAGAACTTTAGGCAGATAATAAAGATTACCATTATTGTAGACCTGCAGACTGGTTGGGATTGAAAGGGACCTTAAAGCTCATCCAGTTCCAGCCACCCTGCCATGGGCAGGAACACCTTCCACTAGACCAGGTTGCTCCAAGCTCCATCCAGCCTGGCCTTGCCCACTGCAAGGGATGGGGCAGCCACAGCTTCTCAGGTCTAAAAGACTTTTCTAAAAGAATAATTTAAAATGTAGAATACTAAAAGGCAAGGTAAAGTTCATCCACTGAACACACTGTCAAAACTGGTAGGTTGAAGAAACAAAAGTCATGCTTCAGAAGTATCCAGCAGTACTGGAAACCAACCAAAGGTACAGCACAACTACAAAGTATGCTGTTGAAATCTGAAAAGCTGCCACTGTGATTGCAAATTATTAAAGATTATTGGCTGCAACTGCTATCTTGGACTGCAAACAAGCAAAAAACCCAAATACGAACACAGGAGACAAAGCTCAAACGACTTCCCTCAGTGGAGCAGTCCTAACCTTTAGGTTTTGACTCCCTATCTTTGTTATGGAAAAGTAAGGTCAATTGGATTGTCGATTAACTAATAAAGAAGTTAAAAATAATTAACAATGGTAGTCTGAGTCACATTAGTATTCACGTATTCCCAGATAATTTCAAAAAGGAGCAGACTGATAAATAACATTTCATTTCTTTGTGCTAAAAACTTAAAAATCTAATCAAAGCTGCAAGAATATCTATTTTTTTTGTACTGTGTTATCTTAGTGTTTCCATGGAAAAAAAAAAGGCTTTTTTGAGAACAATAGGTGTTCTATGTGCACTCAGGCTGTTTTTCAGTACAATTAGCCCTCCATTTACGTATTTAGCTGATGTGTTGTTATTGATGTGTATGATCAGAAAGCTTTCTTCAAGTTATCTGCAAGGCAAGGCTTGTTAATAAGTTTTATTTGACCACCTGATACAGCTGAAGAAAGGCAAGCATTCAGGCACCTGAACCATTCCTCGGACAATATTTCAGCTGCTTTTTCTTACAGTAGTTTTAGTCAGTTTTAAAGACAATACAGGTTGTCTGTGACTAGTTTAAATTGTAGTACTGTCCAGATTATAACATTTTACCTTCTGTTTAAAAACTCCCAAAAACGCATGTTAGGTCACCAGTGTGTTGGTGATAAAATGTCATTAAGTCGCATGATTTGTGAGAGATCACTTACCTATCTATTTATCCTATTAACCTTCTTTCCTTTCCTTTAAGTTCACATCTCCAAGAAACTTGGCAGTTTGTACTTGAATCAGTATATAACAGTATTTTCTCAAGTTGCACATAAGAAAACTACACAAATTGATTATCTGTGTTGTATCAGATGATTTACTGCATTTATATATTTCATTGTTTTCAATAGCATTTATACTCTGTTTATACTCTACCTTTTAAATGGCAGGCGACAAACAGCAGAGCAGTTTTTTTTACACTTAGGAATGGAAACTTCGGCTTTAAGCAGCCTACTTCATTAAGAGCTTTTATTAGAGAAGTCGCTACTCCCTGAAGAAAGAAAACAGTTATAGAAGAACATTACAGAAATCTTAAAGCCTGATCCTGTTGTCATTCAAATCTAATAGTACAGGATGATATCTAAGTTGTGAATTGTATAAGAAAAGAAATAGTATAAAATAGGGAGGAAAGTGAATATAAATCATTTTTGTTTCATACTCATGGCTCAAAATGTAACCCACTATGCTTAAATGATTCCAGATAGACTTGCATCTATCCTGGTTTTAAAAATCAAAGCAAAATGTAATCTTACACTATATGAAAAACAACAGGTCAGAAAAGCCATTGCATGATACTGCAGTTTGTTGTTCCCCTGTGAGGGTCTTACTCGCGTTTTTTCCATTAAAGCTACAAATACATATTATTATAAAGCTTTAAAAAAATCCCCTCAATTGTAAATGCACATTTTTCAGTTTAATCATCCCATAATAAACGTAAGACTTATATTGCATTAAAAATGAAATAAACTGGGTGAGATATACTATACATTGCAAAATTCTCTTTTAAAATAGAAAAGCAAAAACTGGCCTGTTCAAGGTATCCAGGCAAAGGAAGTGCAGTGAGTTGTAGTGGCTCCTTTACTGGAGGGCGTTTACATGGAAGCTTCAGATTCCAGTACTTCTCTGGTAACCTAAAGAGATAAAAAAATAAGCACTTTTCAGATGTGTAAACAGTGACACGATTAAAGATTGAAATGCAGTTAGTATATTCACCTCATAAACTTAAGAAGTTTTTCTTCACTTTCAAAAACATATATCTTTTCTTTATATTTTGCTGAGTACTCAATGTTGCCAGGCACCAAAGCTTCATATCTGAGGGGATGAAGCAAGAAAGAGTATTAATTCACAGGAAATGTAAAACATCATTTGTGCGATGTAAATTCAAGAGGTACTGGGAGCCTTTGGTAATTTAGCAAATATAGGAACTGCAAAAAAGTAGCAACTGGATCATCCAAGTTTCCACCACATGACTGATGCTTACAAGGCTCAAAACCTGAGAGTCTCTGCCTCAAAATCTGCTTATTATGGGGCTTTTATTGTGTTTCTTTAGAGCTCTTCTAGTAAAAATTCCAATCGTAATTGTTCAGGAGATTAAGACAGGACAGCATAGAATCGACTTACACTTCTACCTTGATGAGAAATTCCTGCACACTGAGGAAATCGGTGGAACTTTTTTAATCTCTTATGAAAATCATAATAGGTAGGTTTGCATCTACAGAGTTTTTCTGAGGTTTGTTTGAACTTTTGAAGGCTTATGATAGGGAAAACAAACTATACCCAAGCAGTCTTCATCACAAAAACAAGGCAACACAGATCCTTGTAGAACTTGTAGCTGTATGAGTTTCAAAAGGCGATTCTACATTGATTTCCAAAGTCACAGGCACAATATAGAGAATAGTAATTGCTTTTCCTGTTCAAACCTTGAACACTATTATTGAAAGTATTTACTCATTAATGTGTTAATGTAGGACACATAGCCTGTGATGTACCTCTGTTTTCCATCCAGGTAAGTGACTGGACAGCATCCGTGCATTTGAGCACTTACAGGGAATGTGGCCTTCACTTCTGCTGCAGTTAGTTTCTTTGGTAGCATATCTGAGGGTGGGAGAGGGTGAGGTGCCAGTGGTGACACATAAACCTCTGGTCTGCTCAAGAATTTCTGTAGGAAAAGGAATGAAATGGTTTTATAATGAAAGAAGCACTGTTAAGACTGTTAAGTCAAAACTCCAGAGGACTGGCTCACACAATTTAGATACTTGTTTCTTGTACAGAACCTCTCTTAGTGTGCTGGTACTCCTGCTGCTGCTTTCAGGTAAGTAATTTCTTTCCCAACCCACTCTCCATTGAACTCATTACTGTCCACCCACTACCAATTGCTATCATTAGCCACTCTCTACCCCCAGTCTCCCAAAAACAGATGGAGAAAGGAGGGAACAATTGCTTTAAAATGAGTGTTTGGTCTATGATAATTTTAAGAGGAGCTTTGGTTTGAATGGGCTCTTTGCTGCAATCAAAGAATCTAGGCAACAATGTTCCCTTTTCCCATAATCCCCCCTGACCTGCTTTTTGACACTTACATCCAGTTCTTCCTGTGAAGCCATTTTGTAATAGTGTCCTCGAAATTCTGCAGCAAACTTCAGTGATGATGTTACAGAACAGTCGACCAGTTCGCCCTTTTCTGCAAGGCTTACAGGGCAGTACTGTCCAAACTCCCCCAGCCGATGCTGCAGCTCTTTGGGAGTGATACATAAGTCAGCAATGCTGGCTGCTTTGCCTGGTAATAAAACCAATGTTTTATTAATGAAAGACATAGAAACATCAAACATTTTTATTCAGAAATGTTACAGTTTGGAAGATACTGCAATTCGTCATGTGAAAATGATATGAAATAATGAGAATTAAACCAGCAATTTCTATAGATTGATATTAAAATGAAGTTGCAACCCGTTTTACCAATTAATAATATTTTTCTAGCACTTATTAATGATGTGGGATACTCTGTATGCTTAACTTACACTGTTTTCCCTGGCACAGTTTTATTTATTATTGATTGGTTTACTTGTTTCTGTTGTTAAGGAACATTTCAGCTATTATTTTATTCCTTTATATTGGTGATAAAGTGTACAAGGTGTGCTAAAAGCCTCCCCTTTACTCATCCATGTCTTGTAAGTACTACAGTCTATCTGGATGATATATATTAAAAATCTTGAATAAAATGTCAACAAAACCCAAACTATTTTGAAATTCTGCTTCTCAAGCTTCATGTGAAAAAGTGGTGGGTTTTTTGTTTTGTTTTGTTTTGTTTTGTTTTGTTTTTTTTTCTTATGACTTTTAAGAAGGTTGCAGCCACAGAGCTGTTAAAGTTAAAACTAGAACGTAAATATAAGGTAAGGAAGTTTGTTTGCCCTTCAGAGGCACAGGTATGTTTAAACCTGACCAATGCTAACACACAAAATTCAAGTGGGAAGTGTGTCATTTTAGACCAATAGTTTTCCACAGCACAGAATTTAACTTGGATGGAATATTTACTCTTAATTCCAAACTGAACATTTT
Organism: Agapornis roseicollis; assembly: GCA_002631895.1. Classification (NCBI taxonomy): domain Eukaryota; kingdom Metazoa; phylum Chordata; class Aves; order Psittaciformes; family Psittacidae; genus Agapornis; species Agapornis roseicollis. The sequence goes on from NDXB01017922.1 coordinate 53,438, forward strand.
CTCCTTCCTTCTGTCTTCCTCCACTGACACTTAAGTGAAGCTGCAAGTTATAGTCCCCTTTGTATACTTCGAGGTATCCTTTGTGATTTGTCACTGAATGTTGAGGAACCTGCAATGGACCATGAGACCTGTGACATCTTTCAGCTGTATTCTGTTATCCCATTGTTTGGAGAGTGACCTCAGACTGTCCTGTAGTTGGTTTTGTCTTTTTTCAAAAAGAGATCTCTTCAAGATCTTTGCAGATGAGACTGGAGAATTTGAGGCTATGTGCTCAAGAATTAGCTTCATCCAGAGCAAGTTGAAGTTGAAATGCACTCATTATATTGCAGCTTCTTAAAGAAACAAATACTACTCTGAGAAACATTGTTTTTAATTTTACCTTCTCTTATTCTTTCCAGGTATATCTGGATTTCTCTAATAACCACTTGAACTTCCTGCAGTACTTTGTTCCAGACCCACCACTTGCTCCGAAAAGCATCAATCACACACCAGTTCTGATGCTCCTTCGTATAGTAAGTCCTGATTGCATTAATGTGCTGTTCGTAGCAGGATTTTTTAATAGCTAGAATCTGTGAGCTGTCATGTTCAGGGTAGGGAGGCCTGAAGACAATGAAAAATAACACTGACGTAAGTATGAAGATTAGATAATTTAATTGAATTTCATGTGCAAACTCTAGAGTTCACTTTAAGTCCTGTTTACAAAATTCTGCTAATTTGTCACTACAGAACATATTTGGGAAATCCAGATTTCTTATTGAGAATGTTACCATTTACACTTACGACCAGACAGCTGTGTTCAGAAACAAAGAACAAAACTTTTCCCTTTAAGTCCCAGGTACAAATCAATAATTCCATAAAGGATTTGGACTGTATCAGCACATATTAACTGACACACATTACTAATACATCATTAAATGGTATTCTAGACAAAATGCTGTGTGACTTTTTAAATGGAAGTCAATTGTTAATGAAAACAGGCTTGGTTTTGAATTGTGCCATTTTTTGAAATCAAGAATTAGCCACAGTCCTTGGATATATTTTGAAAATTGTCATATTTGCATATACTAAAATTAATCCATCTAACTGCTAAAGATATTATGCAAGACCAGGAGAGAAATTTTTACTAGAACAGTGGAGCATTTGCTATTCTGGTTCTTAATTTAAATGATGCAAAAAAAACCCCAAACAAACCCCAAAACTTCTCTTTTAATAGTATTCATTTCTCTGTAATTTGTAGCTTTGAGAAATATCTGATAGTGCACATTTGATTTGTATTTAAGCCAATGAAATGTAATTGGTTTGGGATTTAAAATGAAAAGTTTGAAGTAAATACTTTTAAAAGACAGCATTAATTTAATTTTTTGCAATGAAAATAGTCTTTAGGCTTTCAGTAAACACTTAAGCATTGTACTGATTATTTCATAAAAAGAAAGAGGCAAAATGAAGGAGACATGCGATAATGCTTATCTGGAACTTCTTAGAAACACTTCCTCTAATGAGAACCAGGTTCTCACACAATTTAATTTTAAGGTGAATGTTCTGTTCTTATTAATCCTCTGTTCGTTTATAAACTACTTACTACTCTTCTTCAAAAATAACTGACAGCTCTTTTAACCAGAGTGTTTTTATCTTGTTTAGAAAAACAAAGAAGGGACTGAGTTGAACTGGAAGGTTTGGATGAGTAACTCATGAATTGTATACATTATTAAAATATATATTATTTTCATCTTTTAAAAAGAACTTAAGACTGATAAGAGAGCTTATTAGATGAAGTATTTATTTCCCTTATGATGGTAATAATTGAATTGATGAATAATAAACTTCAGCAGCGGAGTGAACTAGTAACTTTTCTGACGTATGGTTTCATTAAAACTGGTTTAACTAAGCAGTAGGTGTACAGTATGCACATCTGTGACCTCAGTTATACCATTGGCAGATCTGGACAGAGCATGCCACAGATTCCTCATGTCTTCCTTTCTGGTCTATGGAAATCAGTTTGTGAAAATGCGGAGAGACTGGTGCCCACATCTTCCCATATGTGGAGTTTGGAGACAGCTGGGTTATGCACCAGCTTAGATACATCCTCTCTGTTTATAGCACTTCAGGCACATAAACAGAGAAATTACAATATTGTGTGGGTAAAAATATTGATATCATGGAGCATCACTACCTATTCATGCTTTCCTTATCCAACAGTGCTCTTCTGAACACTTCCTTTGTATCCATTTCTAATTCAAAGATCTTCATTGGAATTATCCTAGCTGATTCCAACAGGTTTACTTGGTTTGTTGTTACAGGGTATCCATCAATTACAACTCTGCATACAAACAGAAACAGAAAGACAGATTTCCTAAGAAGTCAGTATCTAATTAACCATTAAGACTGCATATTCCTAGCACATTCTCAATCAAGATAAAAGTCTACAGCCATGCCATGAAGTTACTGCTTCCCTGACTTGATAGACAAGTCTTCACTCTTTAGAATTTACAATTAAAAAAAAAAAAAAAAAAAAAAAAAAAAAAAAAAAAAAAAAAAAAAAAAAAAAAAAGAAAA
>NDXB01017922.1:60934-84367 GCA_002631895.1 Agapornis roseicollis
AAAAAAAAAAAAAAAAATCCAGTCTGTAATCAATTTCATAATTTCTATTATACCTTAAAATACTCTCAAAATGATCCTGTTTCCCTTTCATTATTGTCAGCATATACATTTCCACTGTTAGCACATCACTGATTTTATCTACTAGATTTCAGTGACGTCTTTCTTCTAACCGAATTGTACTTTCTGGTTGATAAAAAAGCACTATACAGCATGAATGAATGGAGAAATGGAATGAAAAAAATGTAGTGAAATCTTAAGAGAACAAAGTGCAAAGTCTAGCATGCAGGGACAAATAAGAATTAAACGTACAAGCTAGGGTTCAGTAAATGGAAATGACAGAAGAGGTATCTACCTCTATCAGTATGTCCCTAGATTATTAGATGCCAGTTTGATGCAGCCATGGAAAAGGCAATTCTTATCCTAAAATACTGTAAGAATTTTGATAATATAAAGCTGTAATAAGAGTTGATCTATATACAATTCTGATTGCCAAGGTTAAATAAAAATAAATGTGATCTGGAACAGGTGAACACCCAACATGAAGACTATCAAAAATGGAATTAAAATTACTTGATTAAATAGTGTAGTAAAATGAAGGCCAAAGTATGTTTCTTTCAGGAACTTCCTGTTTTCTGTATCTTGTTCAGTGGGGTTTTTTAAATTAATTCTCGTTTTTATTTCTCATTTATTCACAATCCAACCTGGTTTTATTTCTAGCATTAAAACCAAAAGTATACATGCTGACATTTCACTTGTTACCTATAAAACTGTATCAGCCCACTTTGGGGGACAGACATGAGTACTTTCTGACCTTGAATTTTCAGATTTCAGTAAAATACTGTGGAATTAGATTTGTTGCTCTTCAAATTTGTAAATTTTAACAATGAATAATTATTTCTGATGGATTATATATATTTAACATTTTTTGGCTTACTGCTTTGCTGCTGCTAGGGTGGTGGCTACCTGTGTGACTTCTTACAAATTCAAATCCCAAATACTTTCAGTTTGTTTTCACTGCTTCTGGAAGGCTTTAAGACCTTCTCTGTTTTCCAGTGTTTTGTGTATCATTAAGAGTTAGGCATTTCTTTCTGATTCAGTGCCACCTTTAATTGTGTCACCAATGCTAGTCTAACAGATTTTACTAAGTGTCTCTCAGCCTTAAGTTATCTGCAACACTGAAAAGACTAACAACTTTTATTATCAGTACTTGCCGTATTTTGTGTATACTAAGTGGTGTAATTTTGATTCAGTAATGTAGTTTTTATGGCATATTTCTGCTATTAATTGCTATTATATGACAATAATTTTTTAATGTGAAATTTATTTTTAAAGGTGTTACTTCTTGAAAGTATTCTTCAGCTATGTAAGAACATTACCTTGACTGGATCCCACTGACCAAAAGAACTTGGAAATTTATATGAGAATACTAGCATCTTCTGTGCAAGTGGAAAACTTATTGGGTAGCATTTCTCAAAAATGCTTCCACGATTTTCCATTAGAGAATTCAGCTTGCTGTATAGTTGGTAGTGTACAATGTGAGGCTTCCGTCCTCCATTGATCTCAATTAGTGGTATTAACCATTTTTCAAGTTCCTCCTGGTTAATGAAAAACAAATTAAATATTAGAATGATAAACACAATCAGATTTTTAATAATGGCTGACAGCAGCATTTTCTGTGAACTATCAGGAGTTTCTTGAGCATGTTCTCAGTCACTGTAAATCAGCAAAATTTGAATTGAGATAGGAATAGGTTTTCCTGCGCACTGAAGTTTAAATTAGCCATCCTATATGAAGTATCACACTATTAACAATAAAAAAATAAAACAACAAAAAAAGAGACAGTCTGACTGTTAACCTTAAGGAAAAAGCTTGAGAAATATATTTTATTAAAATAAAAAGATCATACATAGTTCTTTCCCTACCCCCAACAATTTAAAATGGCTAACTTAGTTACTCTCTGGTAATTTATTCCCCAGCTTATTCACCTAAAATATAAACCAAATCCATTTCCACAGAATTTTTTCTAGGAGCCTAATACTGTTACAAGTGATAATGTGTTTTAATGTCATCATTTAGTTTTCCATAAAATCCCAAGATTCCACAATGTCAAAGAGGATCAACAATTAAAGAACCAGAGAACAGTAAAGAAGTCTTGAGTAACGAATCAGAAATACTTACTAACTATACTTAAAAGTTATCTAAAGTTTTTTAGAAAGGCATGTATGTTCTTGGAATTAAAAAATAATGAGAAAACTCTTGAGTAAACTGTAACTAGGGGATACTAGTTGTATCTAGTCCCAGCTCCCAATATGTAATTCTAGTATATGATACTACTTCTGTGTAATTCCTCAACTTACATATATCTATATGTGTAATATCCACAGTCTTGGATATTTCCACTTACTGTCATAAGCAGAACTCAATGTAATAATGAATCCTAAAACACTTTCACCTCTTTTGTTGCTGAGATGTATGTACTTTTTGAAAGAAAAAAATTTCCTGGCTCTCTTAGTTGCCTGTTCCTTTTCTTATCAAATTTTTCATCAGTTTACAAATGCAACAAATCATATGCTCCCAAATAACATAGAGAAAAATGCTCCAGAACTATGATATTCCACTAGCTTTAACTTGAAACATTGTATTGCTCATGTAAGGAGCTAAGGCTATTCCTGGTTTTTCTTGCTTATTGCCTCTTATGGGCCTTACACTAAATTCTTTCCAATTCTATTTAGCATTTATTCAGAACCCCTAATATTTTATCTTTTGGGTGCTTTGTGATTATCGTAGGAATACATGATTCTATGCATTGAATAGCTTAATAAAATTTTGACACTTTACAGTTGCTTTTGAAAGTTGAATGTACTTTCAATTCACCTTCTTCCAAAATTAATGGAAAGGTGAATCTCTGAGCACAAAACATTGATCCCTTCCATACAGCCTATGCTTCCTTGTAGTACAAAGAGTGTTAGGAGTTATTCTTGGTTCATCTGATATTTAATTCATTAGCTATTAAAGCGAACCTTCAATCAGTCATATTTGTGATGTTGGTAAAGGTTGAATTCACTTTGCAGATCTTGCATCTATGTCTTGGCTGTCTAATGCTGTGAACTTTCTGTCAGGGGATAGAGTTTCGTCTAAGTGATGATTAGTTTCCTCCTGAAGCAAGATACTTAGTATATAGTAAACAAATGGCACCTCTCTACTTACTGGCTTAGATGTGGGCGTTAACATTGCAGATGCCTAAAGTTAGATGGGGTTACCTCACCATTGATAATTGCATTGATTTCAGGAAAATTATGTCACTAAGAACCGTATAAAAATCAGAGTTGTCTAATAAGAATTTTGCCTTAAAAATATTTTGAAGTACTGTTCACATATTTATAACTCTCTAGTGTGGTTGCCTGCATCAACTGACATATCAAAAATGAAATAAGAACCTTAAGACTGGGTAGGTACCGAAAAGTTCTGTTTGTTTCTTTCCCCACAATATTAGTCTTATAAATTGTGTACTTTTTAAACCAAATACCTTCTCACTACAGACTTCATCTTGCTCACATATTTAGATCATGAGTACAGCAGCACAACTGTTAAGCACTAAGACTTTTAAATCTGACAAGTAAAAGTGAATTTTCTTCTTTTATTATGCAATGATATAATTTAAAAATAAGCAGTGGAATATGTACCTGTACACCTTGTAAGCCATCCATGTCTGAATAAAACTTTTCTGTAATTTCATTTTGTATGCGGTCAACAGCATCGATCTCCTGTTCTTCTTCAGCCTTTTCTTCTTCTTCTTCTAAAAACTCTCCTTCAAGTATAGATTCAATATCTTCAGTTTCCTCTGTGGCTTCGTAATGCTCCTTATTTGCTAAAGCCTAAAAAGTTAAAATATTTTGTTGTTTTATGTCTATGATACAGATGTTTTGACTAAACATATGGTATTGTGTCTTTTTACTTAGGAAAATCACTAATTCAACAAAACCTCATTTTTGGCTATCTTTATCATAAACAAAAATCTAGTAAATTCTGGAAGAAAATACAGATGTATTGCATTCTGCATACAGTGAAGCACTGTACCAGTTCCAAGAGTGCTTAAAAAACTGAAGTGGTATACTGCAGTTTTGAGAAAAGGAGTATTTTTTTCATACATGCTTTTGTAATTTGTCAGGGCTTTGTTAGAAACAAGCATGTTAGCTGAAAGTGCAATTGACAGAATTCCATGAGCAGTCAAGTAGTACATTAATGCATTTATAAATATACTATGTAATTGAGTTTGGGCAGGAATCCTAGTACAGTCCTATTCTGGATTAAGCATGGATTTGACAGAGTACTTAAAACACATGCCTGATTGCAGGTAGTGGCACTGCTGTTGTTTAACCCTGGTTTAACCCCAGCTGGCAACTAGGCCCCACATAGCCATTCACTCACTTGCCCTCTGGTTGGATGAGGGAGAGAATCAGAAGAATAAAAGTGAGAAAACTTTTGGGCTGAGGTAAGGACACTTTAATAAGTAAAGCAAAAGACACATGAGAAGCAAAGCAAAACAAGGAATTAATTCACTCCTTCCCATGGGCAGGCAGGTGCTCAGCCATCTCCAGGACAGCAGGGCTCTGTCACGCAAAACAGTTACTTGAGAAGAAAAATGCCACCACTCTGAACATCCTCCCCTTCTCTCTTCTTCCCCCAGCTTTGTACACTGAGCATGATGTCATATAGTATGGAATATCCTTTTGATTAGTTGGGGTCACCTGTTCTGGCTGTGTCTCCTTCCAACTCCTTGTGCACCCCCAGCCTGCTCGCTGCTGGGGTGGTGTGAGGAGCCTTGACTCTGTGTAAGTACTGCTCAGCAGTAACTAAAACATCCCTGTGTTACCACACTGCAGAAAAATCCAAAATGAAGCCCATACTGAGCACTGTGAAGAATATTAACTATATCCCAGCCAAAACCAGCACAGCTACTTACAAGTAGATATATTAACCATATTCATAAGTATTTTGCTGAATAAGAGCATATTGAAAATTCTTTTAAAGTAGTTTTCAGTGTTCATGAATTAATAGTTTCTAAAACAATTTAAATATTGTGACAAATGATTTTTAAAAGTAGAAGTAGCTGACAGTCTGTCACATTTTTACTTTCCTACATTGCCCTAAAAACTCTTTAAGTAAAAACTGTAGACTTTTCTAAAACACAAATGACATACACTTCTATTTAAAATCTTTCCTATTAGTGTTTCTTACCTCCTCTTTCTTCTGTTTTTGTTCTGCTAAAAGTTCTTCCCTTCTCCTAGCAATCTTCTTATCCTGTTGGTGAAAAAAAAGATGTAAGAAGACAGTAATATTTCCTAATAAAAGTTCTTTTCTGAGAACTGGTAATGTGACTTAGAATTGTTCTTTCCACCTTAAAGCTCTGTTTCCAGTTGGTTCTGATATTAAAAAATACTGCAGCTTGAAATCTGCAGACCAGATACACCTCTCTACTAGGTGAACATGTAAGTAACTCTTAGTAAAACTAATATGGCAACTTCTGAGACTGAGATTGTGGGGGGAGGGAAGACTGTGATTCTGATCACACTGAAAATATTAACACTCCTACTGGTAAACTACAGTGTTTCTAAACTTACAGGTGTTTTGTACTATTTGGGAAAGAGGTGAGTGAGCGTTGTTTTAAATGTGTGCTGTTCCCTATGCCTGCTTAGAACTGCCTAATTTTGACCAAATTATAAGCATTTGAAATATATTTCCCCATACATATTCAGTAGATATATGTCAAATACCTGATGGCTAAATCCTAACTCAGAAATAACATGCAGAAGAATTCTGCTTAAGGCCAGTGGGGTCGATGGGGATTAAGCCTGTAATTTCTATTCTTGCATACTGTAAATGCTGCCACTTGAACTGAATGGTACACTCAGCTATGCTGCATTCTCACAGCACCATCTGATTTGCTCACCCACTGTGTACTATGGAAAAATAATCTGTAACTAAAAAATATATACTGCAATACACATGAGCAAAAATATCAAATTACTGTTAATTTGGAAATCCTATTTCTGAGCTTTTCTTCCTTCTTAATGCCTTTATCAATTTGTGTCACTGTTTTGTGTATATGTTTTAAATGGGAACCTCTTGTTTTCCTTGTTGTCAGGAGCTATGTTGATACCTAAACGATTCATTAGAAGTCTGAACCCTAGAGTCTGTAGCACAGATGTTTGCCACGTGAATTATCAGAGAACTGCCTACAGGGTGAGCTTAGTACAGCAATAGTCAGTTGCACAGTTGGTCACCAGGATACACCTTTTCCAGCAAGATTTCAAACTTGCATTAGGAAAGACTAAATTGAAAAAATATTTTTACTCTCATGTATTGTCTGCATTCTCAGAGCCAAACCCTGGCTCAGGCAGTTCAGAAAACGTACTGGTATTGTATGAGCCTTGTCCCAGTTTCTGTTGTACTAATTTCCTGTGTGTCAGCTGCTCTGTAGTTACTTGCGCTCAGAACTTTTCTGATAGTACATATGAAGTACTTTATCTCACTTTTACAGAAAGTTAGGAACCTTGAATATATTGCATGTCCTCATTGTAAACATCTGCATAGACATTTCAGGTTACTTCGAATAACTTATAACCTGTTCAGGAGTAGGCACAGGTTTGTTCGAATGGGAGACTCTGCAGCTGCAACAGGACTGAGAATGTAGCATAGTCTTACTACATTTCTATGGAGAGTATCACAGTTGGACAAGACACAGACACCATACAGTACCTGTGAAGTCAGCCTGTGGGAGATGCAGATCAACTCACATATGCGCAGGGAATGAAATGCAATGACAGTATGGTGCATGAGGTGTGTATTTTATTTTATATGGCCACATTCACTCTTTCCATCTAGTTGCCTTTTGTCCAGGACTTTCCAGATGTCTGGCATTCTATCAGACTGCCAGTTGGCTGGCAGCACAGCTATTTTCTTGGGCTGCAAGATATCTAAATTCCTGCATGAATTAATTGCACAGAGGAGGAAAGCAGACCTAAATTCTTTTTATTTTCTATGGTAGATCTAGAAATGCTGTGAATGCGTGGAGTGTGGCTTCCGGCTTCCATATCTATTTCTCTCTCTGCTCCTCACTGCTTTGTGGGTTTTAGAATCTGTGTTCAGACTCGTGCTGCTGAAATTACAAAAAAAGGACACAGGACTGAAAACATACCCTTATTTTTGCTTTCAGGTCTTTCAGTTTCTTTATATTTTCCATTTTTTTATGCTGTCTTTCTTTCCATTTTTGCAGACGTGGAGGAAAAAGACGGTCGAGAACATCACTCTCTTCTACTTGAATATAAACTGCAACATCAGGACAAAGTCCTCGTTCTGACAAATACTGGACTTCATCTGAAGTACGAGGGAAACCATCCAGTATAAATCCTGTGGACCTAATTGGAAAATAAGATATTTATCATTACACGATGTAGTTTAAAGCACAACACAGGGAAAATGCAGTTAATTTGAAAAAAAAAAAAACAACAACCCAAACCAAATGAAACAAAAATCAACCCCAAAGCAACTCCCTTATTAAATGTATATACTGAAAGTAAACAAAAATACTTTCACTTATTATCTTTTTATAATGTAAAGAACTTGAAAAAGCCAAAACAAATTGTGTCCTCAGTATTGCTTGTGTGACTCTAAAAGCTGTACTTCTTCGGTGCTGCTCTTGAAAAAATAAAAGGTGCCCCAACAATCATTTTGCTAACATCTGCTGCAGAAAGCTTGTTGCCTGAAAATTTGTTTTTCAGCAATGCCTGTCAATTTCTTCTCTAGCACTGAGAGTTTTGCTCTGGCTTTTTTTGCAATTCAGCAGATTTTGCTACTGAGCATGACCTACATCTCCCTTCCTGCAGATATTAAAACCTGGTCAGGTATGTCTGGAAAGCTGTATGGTTTGTTGGAGCTCTTACAATCTCAAATTAGATGAGTAGTTCTATAATGCTGCAAGTTGTGTTAATAAGAAGTTAATATTGCTCTTACTAGTTTTAAGAGAATGTTGTCCCCTATTTGTGGGCTGCAGGAAAAAAGTTTACATGAGGGTATTGTTTATTCTTTTTAAGGCATTTCTGATGCTGTTAGGAATTGAAACTTAATGTTCAAATGTTAAAAAAAAAAAAAAAAAGCAGCGAAGACTAGGATAGAAATGGAGGGAAGAGATAGGACATGAAAAAAGGGATATTATATCCTAAAAAGCCAGTCTGCTTTCTAGGAGCTGATGACCATACTTATTCATGCAGNCAAATGTTAAAAAAAAAAAAAAAAGCAGCGATGACTTGGATAGAAATGGATGGAAGAGATAGGACATGAAAAAAGGGATATTATATCCTAAAAAGCCAGTCTGCTTTCTAGGAGCTGATGACCATACTTATTCATGCAGCAATAATCCACATTTATCACAGTGTTACGGATGTACTCTCTGATATGAAATTTGTTGTGGATACATCACTGTAGATTGTGATGAATGCACAAGATAACCTGATTCTGTTCTATTTTGGAGACCCTTAATACTTTGCTTTTGCTTTACACACAATAGGTAAACCAATTTTTACAGCTGGATTCCAGCTCACCATGTTTATTAATTACATGAAGACACAAAAGGTTTGTTTACATATCTATCCTGTAAGCCCATGGAAACTAACCAACTGTTCAGGAGATTGAATCCAAATCAAGTGCACCAAGTTTTTTTATCCAGTCCTGTGTAGAGCACATGAGATGACGTATTACTGTCAAAATGCCAATCAAAACAGAGCAATAAATCAAGACTGAGAGGTAGGTCATGATTCAGAAGAAGTACAAGAACACTTGAATAATCTCTGCAATTTGTAATTGTGGTCACAATGAATGATATCTTTATAAGATTAATTAAAGAAAAAGAGAATCTAGTTACACTTACCGGAATGGCTCTTTTTTCCACCAGTCAAGAACAATGTTATCAAGAACTTCTGGAGGCAGTGGGTCTTTATCCATCAGATTTGCTTTGATTGCCTCTTCCTCAGGAGTTAACTTCACTTCCTGTATATAAAGAAAATCCACAAAGTAATAAAAAGACCCAACTCCAAAACCAGAAACAAATCGAGACCTACCTGACATTTGTGGTTTGGTTTTGGCGTTTGTTTTTGGGTTTTTTGTTGGCTAAGTAAGCTACTATTTGAATTTGATTTAAAACAGCAGAAACAAACTCATTTGCCACATTTCACTGCATTACAAATTTGGAGATATTTTCAAATGCTTGAGGTTGTATTTAATTATACATATACTCAATAGCATAGAAACTGAAAGGATTGCACATTCTCCTAATTCCCTACAAGAAGTTTTCCACTGAGTTATACATGTTCTCATGCTGGAAAACTGTCTGCACTACATCAAAATAGGTGGGTTTTTTTTTTTCACTTTTTAAAAAGCAACTTTTATCTTTTTATACAATCAGAAGATTTAAAGATATGTAAGGTTACTGGGAATAAGCATATGACCAGAAGTCAGATAAATAGCACTGTTCTACAAAGCATTGGTAGTATTAATGACTAGTCAAATACAGAGTGTTCAAATACTGAATCTAGCTGTTACATCCTTGTGAAAACCTGTTTTTTTCAGAATATGTAACACTGTGGGATTCTATATGGCTCAGGATGAACTTTTCATAGAATGGCTTCCTGACACAAACTACAATAAAAAAAGAAAGAAAAAGGATTGGTAATTCTGGATTAGTTTACATCAGCCACAGTAAGTCTACTGGATAAAAGACAATGTTAGAAGTCAGACAAAATCACTGTTCCTGACCTGTTGTGTTATTTTTTCATGGTAACATTCATAGAAGAAAATATTGTTATCTAGCTAGTTGACATTTCCCCCAGTAAAACAGAATGGCAAAGTTTGTAAGAGAAAATGTATCTGGTATCCTTTAAAGAGTGCAGTACTTTTTCTGCCATATGTTATAAAGTTCTCATTTGTAAAAAAATCATCTAGATTTGTTTAAGAAGATGAGATGTACACTACCAAAAGATTGTGTTGTCTAAATGTCAGTCATGATCACACATGTACCTAAGTTGCATCCAAAGTCACTTGGAAAGAAAACTTGATATGCAGCTAGGTATTCTCTTGTACATCTCAGCAAATGGATCTGTCCCCTGATATTCTTCTGAGCATTTATTATGAAGTTCTGCTGTCCTTTCCCTATGTCGTACTCATATTAGCCCAAATTGCTCAAGAATTTATTAGCATAACCTGTCAGAAAATAAAGGAATAACCCTTTTTAACAAAAAGATCCAAATGATCAAAAGATCCAACAAACCCTCAAAGTGCTTGATGCAAGGACATGTCTGAGTAAGAATTCCTACACTTGACACCTATTCTGATAATGTAGCCAAAAGAACTTGAGAATATGCTGAAAGCCACGAGTCTAATGTAGCACATATATGGGTAGCATTTTGTCTAGTGCCTGACACAGCATGCATTTTAAAAAATGTTAGTAGGGCATAACAGATACCTAAGCAGGCAAAGTGTTAGCCAGATCTGTAACACAGAGGCATCCTGAAGGAAATGTGTGAAGTGGAAGAAAATAGTAAAAGCCATATATATCACTCACACTTATCACAAGGGCAGAGGAGCTCTTGAAATGGCATTTGTAGCTGATAGAAGACGCACAAGATGCATATTCCTGGTACAAGAAAGAGAACACCCCACACAGCGGGTTCAGAGAGCAAGGCTGCACCCCAGACCTGTCAGTGCTTTGAAGGTTTTAGTTGATACATACTAAAACAACCAGCATGATATCTTCTTGCTGAACTTCCCAGACTGCATGGTATGTTTTCTGTGCCTTTAGTATTTTTGCTTTGAATATTATAGCTGTCCTTTACCTTAAACTTTGATAGATATACTTCTAGTGCCTCGTGCCAAAATGAAAGAGAATGATACATGTGAAATTAAATGACATTCTGGAGAAGTAATGGGTAGGTGAAAAACTGGATAGTTGGACAGTTGTACTGTAGTAGTTGTAATGGTAGTAGTAGTACTCAGAGTTGTACTGGTAGTAGTTGTACTCAGAGAAATGCTTAGGGAGTCTGCAGCTTTAGAAATGATCCACTAGAGTTCTGTGTGTAGACCAGTGAATGGGTTTCTAAGTTCAAATTGTATCAGCTGTGCTTTGGTAGTGCCATCAGATAAAAGCACGTTACAAGAATTTTGAGAAAAAGATACTAGTGTAGAAGAATATTTACCAGCAGACAAAAGGATGAGGAAAAAATACTAACAGAAATGCCTTAATGTAAGACATGTATTGATGCCCAGAAAAATAAAGCTCAGTGAGAGCCAGCCATAATCATCACTGCCAGGAACATTTGCCATATTTTTGGCAAAAGAGCCTCCTCTTAGATTTAACTGATGAAAAGCTGTTTTTTTGTGCTGACATCCATGATTTTGCTCCATACTCCATCTGTAACTGCTTCCAGTATTACCTTCTCTTGCATTATTTCATAAGGAATACTACCTTCCAGCTATCAGGGACCTCCCCTGCTTTTCAAGACAATAGAGAGTGGCCTTGAATGCATCTTTGGCATCTTCCTTGGCACCTGTGAATGCATACCATTGACTTGTATATGTACAAATTACATAAACAATCCCAAATTTGTTCCTATTCATGTTCCTTCAAGTTAGTAGTCATCAGAGACATCCTACATGGCAGGTATTAGAAGAAAAAAAGGAAAAAAAAAAGCCTGTTAGAATGTGGTGCAGAAACTTCTTTCTTCCTGAAGCTTTGCAAGTTGGATAAACCCTTATTTGTATTGTTGAGGAGGTAGATTCTCAATTGAAAGATTTATATGCTGTGTACCTGTGCTGAGACTTCTCCAAACAATAACGGCTTTTATCACATCCATTGCTATATAAAGATGAATTAATTTGCATTGATACCTTGTCTGGTTTTCCCAATAAATCACTGTCTAATAAAAGAAACCATTCTCTCCTGATAAACATTTATGTAAATGTTTATTGTTCAAGGAAATTACACCCTGTAAGAGACTGGGTTTAGAATGTATATTTAGATCTATTTTGAATAAGTATTCAATCTAATTTTCAGAAAACCATAATTCATTACTTAATCAGTATCATGAATATCCAGGTATTTGAAAGAGTTTTTTCAACTACATGACATATTTTATGCTACCTAAGAGCTTTCTCTGGTTTGAAATTTTACAGTAAATATGCAAAGACAACACTGCAATCCAGATTACAGACCCTACTGTATTAAAAACCACTATCTCACCCTGTTCCAAACACTGAAATATTTACCTTTACATTATCACTCTGACCTTCGTTTTATTTTTTTTATCTCTATTTTTCTTCTTTTGCCCCATTTAACACCTATCTGTACTATTTAGAAAAATCCCTATACATAAGTCTTGAAAATGTTTTGAAGAATGTTTGTGGCATTCATAAGAAAACAGTGTCAAGAACTAGTATTTCAAAATTTTATCAGGTAAATAATATAAGTGATTTTTAATCAAACAAGAATTTTATAGGAAATTCCAGTTGTGGACTGAATATGGATATTTTGTGTATGGACATAAAAAGATCAGATCATTACCTGTTCACTTTTTTTAGTTTTTTCAGTTTTAGTCATGGCCTGAGAAAAGCCTTCCAGTTCCTGTGATAGCATTAGTATTTTATTGTCATCTTCTTCAGGTTCTTTATCAAAATGGGGTCCAACTCTCTCTCTAGTTTTGGGTAGAATCAATTCCTGCAGATATTCTTCAAATTGAATGTGGAAAATGCCCAATTTGTCTGCTACCTGTCGTGCACAAACAGTTTTACCTGCTCCATGAGCCCCAATTAAGCACACTCGTAATGGAGGAGCCTATAGGAAAAAATTGAAATACATTGTAATGATTTGGAGTGCACCCCCCACTGTTTTTCAATTTCAAAATATCATAAAAATTACATCAAAACCTGTCACACGGTTTTGCATTTTATTTGTTCCAGGCTTTTTATTGATGTTCCAAACAGATTACCTGCTCACTGGAAATACTGAACAAATACACTATGGCAGTCAATACCAGTAGGTAAAAAATGTAGCTTCATTAGACAATTCTGGTGAATCTTCCCTTCTTTAGCTTTCTTCCCCTTACAAAAAAGCCCCAACCCTCCAAAAAAACTGCCTTAAAGAGAGTAAATCCCCCTCTACCCCCAATATGTGTGATTTGTTAATCACATTTTAGGATTATTGTAAGCCTTTATAATCTTCCTCTCTTTTCTGTTTTATTTGCATCATTATTCAATGTGTGAATGTATGTGTACACTAAAAAGTCACTAAGGAAGTTGCATTTGTTTCAAGGACTTCCTTGATATTTTATTATTACCTAGAAAAATAAACCCTCAACAATAAGAAATCATTATAAATGAAAATGGAAAATAGTGATTTTAATGTTATTATCTGCTTCAAGCAATTTTGAATTTTCTCACTTGTATTGGTTCATTGTGAGCCACATATTCCTCAGGGTTCTTCAAAAACTTATCTCTGCACTCTGGAGTTGAAAAGTAATATATCTTTTCTTGATATTTAGCTGCCTGATCATAGAGTCCAGGGTAAAGCACAAAGTTCTCTTTCAGACTGACTGGACAGAAATGTTTTGTGTCTCCCATGTGCCTTTTCTTTTCCTTAATTTGTTCTTCATCCTGAAAATATTATGAAATTAAAAAAAAAAAAAACTGTTTGAATTCAGTAGTTCACTTAGATTTTAGGTAGACCAGATTAAGCAATGTCAAATACATCAGCTGAGCATTGAATGAGAATAGTGTTCTCAAGGGAGTTTGTAAGTCTATGAATATAAGTCTATGAAAATATACACTATTTAGATTCAGAGTCAGAATACAAAACTGCCCAACCCAGTAAGAAAAGAATGACCTTTTTAAGTTTGAAATTATAATGTCACAGGTAGCTGTTAAGGACCAAAATTAGGCTAGAAGTATCTGTGATAAAATCTTTTCCTGCTGTGTTCTTGAAGCTCATTTTCTGTTGCTGCTACACATGCATAAGTAGACCTCCTTAGAAAAGGCAATGAGAGCTGGTATTGTGAAGACAGATGACTTATCCAATAAAATTAATTTCTAAAAAATCTACTCAATACTGCTGCAGTACAACATATGGATATCCTGTACTGTTACATTTGGGGATGGGACTTTTCCAATATGGGATAAGAATGAAAGAAAGACAAAGCTAGAACTTTAATGTCATTAAAGTGGGTGTTGAAAAATTATCAATAGCTGAGATAAAACAGAGGATTGCACATTAGGACTCTGTATCTTCTGAGGTTTATGTAATGTCTCACAGAATTATCGTTAGTTGACAGAAATCAAAGTTCACATTTGTTTCTCTAATAACCCCTTTTTTGTCACCTGTACATTCATTCTCTCTGTTAGCATGGGTTTTTATGATTCTTGCTGGAGTAAAACTATTATCAGCCAGAACATAGAAGTACAAGGAAAGTGTTCTTGAAGCATATGACGATATTTATTCTGTAAGAAGGTTAAAACTAATTCATACAAAATCAGGTGCAAAATCTGACTTCTCTGGGATTATGCTGAAACTGGAAATGAGTTAAAATAAAAGTATAAACAGACAAAGCCAACATCCTTACTTCTTCATTCTCATTTTCCTCTTCTTCAACTTCTTCATCTTCACTTTCTGCAGCCAGATCTTCAGCTTCCTCATCTAAGTCTTCAGCAGATAATTCCCAACCATGATATTTAAAAGGTTCTGAAAAAGGTTAATTCTAAGTTACTTTTTTTTTATGTTTCAATATTTTTCATTTGACTATGCCAGGATATATTCTGTTTGTCCATAAAACAAGCAAATCATGCCAACTGTATATTGCATTTCTCCTACTCACAGAATGAATTGTTCTCCCTGGATGTAGGAATCAATATGTTGATTCCTTGAAAATGGAAATTCTACTGGTTGGTTTTGGTTGAAGTAAATCAGTATTTTCAACAGGAACTTATAGCACAGAAATATTATCCAAACATACACAGTGCCATTGCTCTTTGCAACAGGCTTGTTTTTAAATTCTGTTCACTGGGGAAAGTCCTCAGTCAAATTTTATTTGATTATGATTGATGGCTTGGCTTCGCGAGCAAAGATTTGGGAAGGGCTTTAACCACGCTTACTACAAGCACGATGACCAAGGGCATGTGGGATATGCAAATCTGGTTGGAAAAAGGGTGCTTAGGCAATCAGGAAGTGTCCAACCAGGACTGCCATCTCCTGGGGCAATCTCGAGCGACCCATGTGCTGGTCTGCCCGCATGCACAGTTGGATCTGCAGCTTCCCATGCACCTTGTCACCTGCCATTCTGACCCTTGCCTGTCCATACAGACAAGTGAGATTATAAAACTAGCACAAGAGACATTTTGGTTAATAAAACACTTGCATTGTAGTAATGATAGAAAAAAAACCCATAATATTATTTAGCCAGTACTCAAAATGGTTTGAGATTTGAGAACACAGGTGAAGAAAGGTAACTGGCAAAAAAAAAAAATAAAGTATCAATACCATGAAAAATCCAGTCTTGACACACAGTCTAGGTAGATGGGTAGATTAGATTATTACATACCCTGAAAGTCTCATTGATTCAAACAAATACTGTACATTAATGAACCTTTGTTATCTGTTCATTTCTCAAACCAGCTCCTGACATAAACAGAGACAAGAAGTAACTGGGAAACTGCATTGTCAGAATGTATAGGGAGCTATACATATCTATGTGTGGAGTCACATACATATATTTTAGATACATATATTTCCCACTTTTCCTGTGTCTTAGAGGCTGGCTGTGTGCTTTTCAGCTCACCCACATAAGACAGCATGTCCTGTTCCCATTACATGTTAGTAATACGGAACTGAATATAACCTATACCCAATATATTCATCATACAAGCTCCTCAAAATCCCTCTTGCTAGGTGAAGTGTAAATCACATAAACAGTGTTACTTACTTTCCATAACCAGCACAGTTTGATTAAGCAGACTTTCTGGAGTTTGCTCAGCAATCTCTAAACCAGCAACCTGAATTGGAGATGACTGCTTGATCTCTGACTCCACTGTTTTCCAGTCATTCATGAAAAGGTCAATCTTCTTTCTAACTGTTTCCATTTCTGGCATATTTAGAAGATCATCCTCTGTAAACTCGGGTAGTATGATTTCTGAAAATCAAAAGGTGTATACAAGGCAATGCCACATTATGCTTTAGTTTTGTTCCTCAACTGCTGCTTCCTTCCCTCCCCCATAATTATGAATTATTATATTACCAGTTTACAAAGATACTTTAAAAATGCCAAATTCATTATGTTGATGCAGTATATACAAGGTCAAATTACTTTTGCATATGGTTATTTAAATTGCCACCCAAATAAATATGACTCTTTCTGCAAAGAGTCATTATTAAAAATTAAAATTTAATCATGAACAGTTTCTGACAGGGCATCGTATGGTCATGGCTCATCTGGAATGAGCTAGTACAGATAAAATTAGAGTAGGAAAACTAACACACCGTGCAAAGAAGCAACTTCATGTTCTCACCTGGCTCAGGTTCAGTTACTGAAGCTGTTGCAGAATGTTCAAGTTGCATGTTAGGTTCCTAACACATATTTCAAATGAAGCATGTTCTCTTTACTTGAATAGACTAATACATGCTACTAGATATGTTTTCTCCTCAGCATAAGATCTCAATATATAGAATTAAACCTTAATTTACTCAAAGGCATGCAGGTATAATAAGGGTCAACGCAGCAACATCGCAGAGAAAATACAAAATTTAGGAGAGAAAGGAAAAAGAAAGGATGAAACAAAAAAGACTGCTTCAGTGTAAATGTCAAGGATATGAAGTATAGTATCAAACACTGAAGTCCTAAATTGATAAAAGCAAAGCAGTGAGCCAGGACACTAACTTAGGCAATATAAGAGTTCTTACACAAATGCCAACTTATGCCTGAAAGACCCTCCTCTTGAGAAAGTCTGCTGCCTCCCTGGGGCCCTGGTTAAAGACATCACTAGGAAACTTCCAAGCCAAGCCTCAGACTATTTCCTATTAATGTTCTTCCATACAGGTGGCAATGAAGCAGCAACGCATAGTCCAAGGGTGACTTCAGGGCCTTGGGATGGTTGGTAAAGGAATTTGGAGCATCCTCTCTCCTTTCTGTTGAAGGCAGCAACATTGGAAGAAACAGAAACACGCAGTCTATTCATACAAGGCTCTGTGTCTGGTGTCATCACCACAGTTTTGGGGTTTTTGACAATGGGATGACCTACATGGCACCAGGCTTGCTGACATCAGATGGGATTCACCTTCCTCAAAAGGTGTTTAACATGAAAGAAGTGTTGAAAGAATTCTGCTTTCAAGCTCAATTTCTTTTCAGAGATTATTCCATGATCTTGAGGTCCTTTCCAACCTTGACTATTCTATGATTCTATTCTAAAATCTTTGCTCATGACTTAGGAGGGCTTATTGAAGAGCTTTAAACTAGACTTGAAGGGGGAGTGGAATAATACCAGGTTTGCTTGTGACAAGGTGTGGAATGATGCACCAAGGTTAGAGGGATGGGGTGCTAGCGAGGGCCTTCTGCCTATTGCTCTGAGATGTGCTGGCTACGCTGGAGTACACTTGAAGTCTTACAGAGATGGGCCAGAAGCTCCTGAGGTAATATGAGCCAACAGGGAAACACCTGTGAAATACCTCAAAGAAATTAAGGGTTGTTCCTCTAAGAAGGTGAGAAGGCTGACATCTATCAATGGCTATAAGATGTTTAGAAGGGACAGGAGAGGAAGGAAGGGCAGACCATATCAGAAAATGGATAGAGTGTGAAGAGCTGTGACAGGATAAAGTGCAATGGTTTTAAACTAAAAAAGGGCAGATTTAGACTAGATATAAGGAAGACATTTTCTACAGTGAGGGTGGTGAAACACTGCAACAGTTTGCCCAGAAAGGTGGTAGATGCCTCATCTCTGGAAACATTCAAGTTAAGGTTGGACAGAGCTCCAGACTAGATGACCTTTAAAGGTCCCTTCCAACCCAAACTATTCTATGAGTCTATGACAGGTAGACAAAGATTATGATTCACATTTTAAAAGTGATCTGTGATGGGAATGTCTCAATTCCTGGATAACTGATGTTTCACCTTTGCAGAGATGCTGACAAACTTGCCAGTTATACGAAACAGAAACTGTCGTTGTTAAACAGCTTGAAATCTAGATCTATTTGTTCAGGGAACTGGGGTACTTCCATTTCACAACCAACTCTGCAAAAGAATTGAAAAACAGAATTCATTTCTTCTGACTTTCAAGCCTCATTTGTGTGAATTAACCACTAAACCAGGCCTCGTAAGAGTTATGAATGCACCTTTCTAATTGTGCATTGTTATAAATGTATAGATATTAATGAAGAAGTGATCTGTTACGTATCTAGAGATAACTTGGTCATACATTCATAATAAAAAAAATAAAGTTTACAGCAGATAATGGCATAACTTATGCACTATATCTGCCTTAAAATTTCACTGCTATTCCCATTCCCTGCATGCATGTAATGTTCAATCCTGATTTTCTAATTTTTCTCATGAGTTTTCTGTTATGTTCTGTTTAATAATTGTGTATCAGTCCTGTCAGACAGAAAAGCAGTTGAGAGCAGTAATTTAAATGGTCTGATATTACTTTAAGTTTGCCAGGACTCACAGTGTATGCTGTGCTTGTCTCTTACCAGAAAGAAAGCTGCAAGAAAGAGCTTGAGCAGCGGATGGAGTGATTTTCTACTTTGCTATAATTTCCCTCTCCTCTTGTTTCTGTCTTGTTATGAATTTGAAAGAGCAGGAACAGATTTTGACACAACCAACAACAGGTTCAGTCTAATCCAATGAACTTTTGCTGATTTTTACAAAAAAGGACCATTAGTACTTGTTCTCCTTATATAATTTCCTACACCAAAAAAAGAGAACATTACATAATGCCTTGTGTGTTAAAAGCTTTGACCATTTTCTTAAAAATATAACCCCCCAAAACATTAAAAACCCAGTGGTAAATGGCTACTCCCTGGCATTAAGCAGCTAATGCTCCCTATGTGGAATTGCAGTACTGTGACATCCATTTTGAGTTTGCCCCAACCTGAAAAACATAAACAAGTTTTCTGGCTCATGAAGTTAGATTGCCTTGTTGCAATTTATTTCTTTAAGAAAACTAGTATTTCCTCACAGAGCTGAATGGCTCTCAATCTTCTCGTGTATTGTTGAAGAAATACACAAATGCCACATTTAAATTCCCAAAACAGAGCCAGATCAAAAAATGCTAGTAGCAAGTACAACATAGCTGGATTTCAGTGATTAGGTACCACTCAGATTTGGCAGGTCTGAGCATAATGGTCAGAATAGAGATGTTGCCTAACATGCTATTAACTAAAGCATTGTCTGGAAGTGTCAACAGCAGCTTGGCTATGTGACCACCTTCAGGACAAGGAACACATCTAAGAAGTTTTTATGGCTTGGATGGCTGAGCTACCGATGAAGCTTTTACATCAAAGGTCAACAACACTACTGTCTTCTAGAAGAAAGCAAGCCCCTGCCCTACCTCCAGCGAGTTAATTGCCAAAGACCTACAGTTCTTTTGCCATTGGCCAAATTTAGAAATGTGCAGGGTTTCAAATATGTGCCCTCCTCTTAACATTCCTTCACGGTTCACTAAGGTTGGCCCTTTGCTAGTTTGCTATTTGTTGTGCCTATTTCTACAACTCTTAATTCTATATACGAAGCCAGGCACTTTAAAGTTAGCATAGCAGTTTTGCTCACTGAAATGTCTACATCTCCTTTTGAGTCTGGGTCTTAATGTGTAGTTCTCTAGAAATACAGGCAATTTCTAGATAGTTAAGTGTACTTAAGAATTCTATTCTTCCACTTAAGGGGCTGAAACTTTTATTCCCTCAATACCCCCATTTACCTCTACTATGTATGTGATAAACTGAGATTTGAAATAAATCAGGCCTTCTATGGCAACTGATACACTGGGTTAGGGACCTGAAATATCCCTGGACCTGGCTGTCACTGCTCAGGTCCCTGGGGCTCCCCCCACCCACCCACAGCCCATGACCCCATGTCAGTCCCCAGGGCCATCAGCTCCTGCCCCAGCAATGCTGCATCGGGGCTGGTCTCCAGCACTCCACAGATCTGCCTGGCCACAGGCTCTGCTGAGCTGGGCCCACTCATGGGCTGCCATCCCAGCCTGGCCTCAGCACACCCTTGCCTCAGGTGCCCAGTGCCCAGTGCCAGGGCTGCCGTGCTCCTAAGCATTTTCTCAAGTATTTTTGTGATCTTTTATAACAAACAATACTTAATGCATTTTCCCTCTCTTTTCTCTTTCCTTCCCTTCCCTTTCCTTTTTTTTTACAGCCTTTCCTTTCCCTTTCCTTTCCTTTCCTTTCCTTTCCTTTCCTTTCCTTTCCTTTCCTTCCCTTCCCTTCCCTTCCCTTCCCTTCCCTTCCCTTCCCTTCCCTTCCCTTTTTTTTACAGCTTTGAACAACACAACTATTAGACTCACACCTTAGTGGCTAACCTTCTTTCTATTTGAATGATTATTAGTCTAAACATAAACCAGAAGTGCAAAATTGTATATCATTAAGCAGAAACACCTTGAAATTTCAAGTGCTCTGATCTTGAATTATAAATTATTTTTCTTGAAAATGCTTATTAATATTTGCATTTTACTAAATCACACATTCATTCTATATATATCATATTAGTTTTCCTATGCAATGACAGTTCTGTCTCTTGCCATGACTTTAAATAGGAACATGAAGATACCTTCCTTTTTATGTCCATTAAAAGATGTTGTGCAAATGGTACAATTAAGTATGTTATATTCAGTAGTGAGGTATTCCAAATGAGACAGAGATGTAGCCAGGTAAAACCTGCTTAAATTTGGGTAGTTCTAATGTATTATGAAATGCTGGTTCCATTAGGAACACAGATTTTAAGAAAATAAGCAAAGGATACGTGAGCTGCTATTTTTTTTCTCGCACGTGCTATCCCTGGCACATTCACACGATAGAAATCACATGCACTGCCTTGTGAACCACAGCCCTGTTCAAAACAATAATGTACGCAAGATGGTAACACGTGCTTGTCTGCATCTAGCCAGGTCNACATTAATAACCAGGTTACGTGAGCTGCTATTTTTTTTCTCGCACGTGCTATCCCTGGCACATTCACACGATAGAAATCACATGCACTGCCTTGTGAACCACAGCCCTGTTCAAAACAATAATGTACGCAAGATGGTAACACGTGCTTGTCTGCATCTAGCCAGGTCATCTTTTATAATCGTGCCCTTTAAAAATTCTCAGTTCTGAGTAGGTCATGGAATTTTGGAAATATAAAGGCAGAATAGTGGATTTAAATGAATATTTGACATTGTCTGAGACAGAATATTGACCATGGTAATGAATCCATTCAATAGAGTGCTTCCCACATGAACCTAATCTCAGACACGCAATTCGTGTCAACACTCCTGACAGCCCATATTTAGTAAATGTTGGACTAGCATGTGTTACAGCCCTGATTCTCTAGACACAAAATTACAACATATTACCTTTCTTGTTTAAGGAAATGTACCCAGCAGCATTAGAGTACAATAATTTTTGCATTATTGCATACCTATGGAGCTTTTAAATAGATTATACAGGCCTCAGGGAACTGGAGAAACATTCCCCTGGAAAGGGGGTGAGGTAACAAAAGACAAAAGGATTACATTCTTAGGGAAAAGGAACAACCCCAAAAAAGTACAACTCAAACTTTATTTGGTTTTGATTCAGGTATTGAACCTTATTATGACAAAAATGTTGCCACTCTGGCATTTGGTTTGTTTCAAACTGGGTCTCAGAGACTAAAGATACTGAAAATACTTTTAAGTAAGACAGCTATACCTTTGCCACTGGATACAAGTTATAATAATTCTCCTTGCAGAGGTGATTTACAGTAAGACGGTATTTTCAAAGAAATAAGAAGCATAGTCAAGAAAAATACTTGAAAAGACAGTAATGATTTAAAAATAAAAGGATATAAAAATGGAAACAGGTTTCCTTCAGAGGCACTGGTGCTCGATCTAACAGTGTTGTTTGTAATTTCTTTTCCTTATCACCGAGGTGATAGAAAACAATCCTCTCCAGAGCTCAATCTGGAGCTTTCACAGAGAATGCCTATATTGCAGTCTCTCATATTATTTTGCTCTGTGTCTTCTTTGCCATTACTGAGCATAGTTACCATAGAGACAAACAATCCTCAAAGGCTTTCTGCCCCCACATTCTCCAAGTGAGTTTCTGGGAATGAAAAGCTTTAATATCTTTTTTTTTGAGTGTTCTGTGAGTATTAGATATGACTTGTTCTGCCTTCAGTCCATATTCAGCAAGAAAAAAGATGAAAAAATCCTTCTTTCCTCCCTTCTCAAACCCCGCCAAAGCTGAGACAGAAAGACGAGAAGCCAGCATGTCTTCTTCATTAGAGCTTAGCTATCAAAATAAACAGAAAGGCAAAATGTAGGGTAACAGTGACACTTCCATTCCTTGGAACTGATATGTATTTCATTATGAATGTATTTTCATTTGTCTTTTTGAAACAGACCATGTAGTTTGTTTATACAGACTTTTCACTACATATTTTAAATGCTGCCAAATAATTTTTAGCTTATTACAGTGAAATGTACTTAGGAGACAAACTTATATAGTGTGTGCTGATTTATGGTGTTTGGGGAAATAAAAAAAGTTCAGTTTACAGATGAAATTGTCTCTTTCCAATGCATAAAAATGTGTATATTTAACAACTTGCAATTTAAAATAAAATGTTTTATGTAGGATTTATTTATCTTCTGGACTTTAACATATTCTAAACATTCTACTAGATAAAAGCTAAAATACATATTTTAAAAACTAAAACAGTCTCCATTAAAGATGAGTTGCCTTAAAAATGTTTTCTGAGAGAATGCTACTGTAAGATTTTGTTTATCTTTTCATTAGCTTATGGTTTTATGGAGTTCCATGTGCTGCACAATTTTGCCTTACACCAAAAATAAGTACACATGACTCCATGTGGAATTCAGCAAGCTGTTAGCAGGACAATGGATGACTAAGGAAAATACAGGACATAATCATTTACATTCAAAGCTAAAATTCATTCATTCCCATTTTTCCCAAGATCCCTTGCCACAGGGAATGGACTAGTAATTTCTGATTAATGTAGATATAATATAAATTTAGAAATGGTCTGTAGGACAGGGGTTTGTAAAAACCACATGTAGGTGTTTGTGAATACTGCAATATGATGATTTCCATACACTGCCCAACACCCCCCCCCCCCCCCCCCCCCCCCCCCCTTTTCTTTTTTT